>BQNB010062896.1:7879-35900 GCA_026074375.1 Tanacetum coccineum
TTCTTAAGTACTGCCAACTAGATTCCGCATAGTTGACAGTATATCAGTGTTTCATAAAGGAATATCGATCCTACAAAATGCACACAAAGCAAAGACAACAAAAGCAGTTAAAACCTACCCCCATACCATTTCCATCGGCACCCTGGAGCACTGGATCACAAGCCTAACTCTTCCAAACACGACTCACCCCGGACAAGACCAACACCCCCTCGGGCATATCCCTCAGTTTCACCACATGTGCACTCAAATGGCGCACATCAGCCATTCTATAAGAACTAGCAATAGGCTTAGGGTCATCAATCGCCGAATCAAGGTGCCTCCAGGTCATGTAATCAGGAATGGCCCTTCGATTGATTAGAAAGAAGCCACTCTTTCAATGCTTCATGCAAGAACGATTATCATCAATGCAAACCGGGGACGGAGTACGACGCTTAGCAAAGGAAAACCAATCCCATTGTTTACAAAGAGTCTGGAAGACTCGAAACAACGTCACTGTTGGCTCTATCTGCAAAGACCGACAAAGCACCTCGAAAGTAATAACCTTGTTTAAACCCAAGGGACCCATCTGAGTGAAATAAACCTTGTAATGCTTGATAAGGGCAATAAGGAAGGAGGAGAAAGGAATACGAACACCAGAAAAATCTAAGATACGGTAATACACACCAATAACATCGTCTGGAAGTTCGGACATCACAAAGTCTTCTGAAGGAAGCCGACGGTGAAGGTCACGATGAATCTTAGACTTAATGATCAACTCGTTTAAATCGTCCTGGGTGAGTCGGGAGTGGTACAGATCCATATCTCTCTTAGCCATAATATAAAAATAAGAAAGGAAGAAAAAAGGTACCTAAACGGAAGAGGAAGGAATCCGGAGCAAAGTAAACAACGACAGAAAGGGGAAAGATAGCTCCGGAAACAATATGTGTTTTTTACTACGGTAAGAGTGAAACAAAAAGTAAAACTAAAGGCAGTATTTATAAAAGAAAGAGTGAAAAGACGTGATGGTTGGATGGCAATTATGACGCACCACACATCAGAAAGAAAACATACGGCTATAAAATGACCACGTCCGCAAAAGCATGACGTCGATAACTAAGCATTCAAGTCTAGAACTGACAATGTAACTTGATAGTACTAGACTGGGGGGACATGATGAGGTATAGTCTCCCTCGAAACTTCTGGAGAAGAGTTGTAGCTTAAGTACCTCTGCCAAACTGGATAAGTACTCCAGAGATGCTGGCATGTCGAAGGACATGTTAGGCCCGGAGCAACCGGGAGAACTCCAGAGAAGCTGGTATGTCGAAGGACATGTCAGGTCCGGAGTCATTAGCTCCGTCCTAGCGCAGCGGTATCAAAGGACAACCCGACAAAGGTACAGTCCTTGCCGAGGACCACTGTTCTTGGAATGACAGGTAGCCGACAATAGTACCAAGGAAAAGCCCCACGGTTATGTCTTGTAGTGAACCCTAAACAGTATAAAGAGGGGAGCGCATCCCTTAAGCCGGGAGATAATACAAATTCCGGACCATACTTTATATATTCTCTGTAATTATCTCACATCCAAATACTTACTCTTACGCCGGAGTTGGTCTCGGGTTAACACCCGGGGGTGAGCTAATGGTATTCTTTCTTATTTTCAGCTAGGATACGAAGGAGTAAGCTCCGGAAAAGCCAAGTTGACTCAGATACTCATCAACGCTGAGGTCTCTTTTACCAAACTCAAGAAGCCCACGTAAATTTACCTCAACACTAGGCTAGATCCTTTAGTATTTACTCATGATTGCATGAAACTTAGTTTATAGATCCTTTTAATGTTGCTTCTTGTGATGGATGTGCACGTTAGGCTTTAGAAAACTAGCCATAAGATATTAAATTGGCATAGACGTGTAGAGAAACGCGAGTGTGTAGAAAGGATACCATCGGTAACAGTCTTTATACTACCTCACCCCTAATATGGTTAATCCCTCTTAATGTATTCTAATTGCATGTAATATACTGTTAGGGGCCTTGTAATAGTCTTCATACTACCTTACTTGTGCGTTGCCTTAATGAAATATTACATAGACGGCGGGTTCGTGTAATTCGTTCATGACTTAGGAAATACTTACACATATCATCACAAGTGTGACAAAGCAACAGGATTAGGAGAAGCAAACTAAGGAGTAATGCATGATTAAGTAAATACGTTCATTTATCATATAAGTTATCACCAAGTAGTTTAGATATTAATTAGTTTAATTAGTTAAAACCAAACCAATCTCTCAAACCATGATTTTACCTGCTTTCATAAAATATTAAATACAAAAGAATATTCTCTCAACCCCGTAGACCTCTGTTAGATTATGTTCGAGCCTTCCCAACCTATTCCCTTAGAGAACGATAACAACATTCGAGTCTTGCCTATACTACACTGCAACGATTAGGTGCACTGCCTAGGGGATTGTAAAACTTCCTGTGAAGTCCTTACAAACCGCACATCAATAAACTAGGGGTGAGCAAAACGGACCGCAGACTGGACCGGACCGAGAAACCGGTCCGAACCGGACCGATTGGACCGGACCGAACCTATTTCGGTCTGGTCCATCCTTTATTTTTGATCCTCGGTCCGGTCCGGTTCGGTCTTACGAAAAAACCGACTAATATGCCTTGTTGGATCGGACCGAACCGAAGACCGAACCAGACCGGGCTGACCCGGACTGGACCGGACCATTTCGGTCAGGTCTTCGGTCCGATCCGATTTTCGAACCGTAAGCACCCCTAATATAAACCCACAAGTCTCAAAATAAGCCGACAAATTGAAGCTTATGTTATCTAAGCCTAAATCAAATAAACTCATAAGCCCACATATAAACCGAAACAAACACCCCCTAAATAAGTATCATTCCCCATGACTCTAGCGACTGGAATACAACCTTCCAAAATGGAGGTAAAAGATTCGAGACTAACGAGGAGAAAATTAATCCTTTTGTATCCAGCCACGAAGGTTCATCTGAACCGACTCCGGATATCCAAAAAAATAGTCATGTCAAGATTAGTCGCTCGCAATATCGAGTCTGAAATTAGCTAAAAAAAAGAATATCCTTCCCCACTAAAAAACAGCACAAGATTTTATTCCTCCAAATATAAAATATCATAATTAGACACCACCAGTACCACCACATTTTCGTTGTATCCACGCTATTATCATATCATCATCTCTTCACATAAAAACACACACAAACACACACTTTTTACACACAGTTGAAGAGACCAAACAATCATCATGTCGTGGCAAGCATATGTTGACGATCACCTGATGTGCGAGATCGAAGGCAATCATCTCTCCGCCGCCGCTATCATCGGTCACGACGGTAGTATTTGGGCTCAGTCTGCTAATTTCCCTCAGGTGAAACCTTATTCAACTGCTTATTGCTTATTTTTAAGTCCTTTTTGTTGTTCATTAAGCTTATTCGGATCTAATTTACGGAATATCGTTATGATTAAAATGATTTGCTTATTTTGAACTGTTGTTCCGGATCTGATGCATGTTGTTAGGTTTAAGTTCTGGATTCAATTGCTTATTGCTTATTTTAGCTGTTTTTGTTGTTGATTAAGCTTATTCGGATCTGATATTAGATTTAACCTATTGAATTGCTTATTGCTTATTTTTTAAGTGTTTTTGTTGTTCATTAAGCTTATTCAGATCTGATATTAGATTTGACCTAAATATGATCTAATTTGCGTTAGGATTAAAATTATTGCTTATTTTGACCTTATTTAGACTTCGATTGAAATGCTGTTTGATGAATAAGCTTCCGATCTAATACATACTATTTGTTGTTCCGGATC
Organism: Tanacetum coccineum; assembly: GCA_026074375.1. NCBI lineage: Eukaryota > Viridiplantae > Streptophyta > Magnoliopsida > Asterales > Asteraceae > Tanacetum > Tanacetum coccineum. The sequence goes on from BQNB010062896.1 coordinate 11,708, forward strand.
TGATGCATGTTAGGTTTATTAAGTTCAGATTCCTTGTAATTAGATTTGACCTAATTTTAACTTGTTATTTATAATTTGACCTTATTTTGACTTTATTTGAAATGCTTATTGCATGTTTTAAGTGTTTTTGTTGTTCATTTAGCTTATTCGGATCTGATGATGCATATTGTTAGGCTTAAAATGATTGCTTAATAGTAGATGATTATTTAAGTCTATTTCAGTGTTTTTGTTGTTGTTTGGATCTGATGATGCATGTTCTAGTTAGATTTGACCTAATTTGACCTTTTATATAAATGCTTCATTTACACTTCAGTTTAAGTTTGTTTGTTGTTGATTAAGCTTCGGATCGGATGCACGCGTTAGTTTGATATTTTCCCATTTAATCTAGTTTTTGACTTTAAATATTTAGTTTGACCTTATTTTGAAGTGCTAATTGCATGATTTTGACTTCATTTGATATATTTAAGCTTTGGATGATTTGGATCTGATGCATATTCTTAGGTTTTAGTTCCGTAAAATTATATTTGACCTTATTTTGATCTTATTTGAAATGCTTGATTTGTGATCTAATACATAAGTGTTGTTAAATAAGTTACGGTTCTGATGCGTGTTGTAAGGTTTTAGTTCGCATTCGATACGTTTTCATTCAACTAATTTGACTTCAATTAAGCTTCGGATCTGATGCTGAATACATACTAAACTAATTAGTGCTTTAACTTGATCTGTCTAAGCATGTTTGTTGCTCATTAACCTTCCGATCTCATATATTACTAGTCATTCGTTACATGATTTGTGCTTCAACTGATAGTTTAAGTGTGTTTGTTGTTGATTGAGATTTGAATCGGATGCGTATTATTAGGTTTTTTGTCCAGATTCGATGTGTTTGTATTTGATGTAATTTCGTCACTCATTGCATGATTATTACTTGTTGCATGATTTATGCTTCAGCTGATAGGTTTAAGTGTGTTTGTTGCCGCTTGATCTGATGTATATTATTAGGTTTTATTAGAGTTTCGATGTGTTTGCCTTTGACCTAATTTTGACTTCAGTTGAATTGTTTAAGTGTGATTAATGATGTATTGATGTTTAAGCTTCGGACCTGATACATATTTGTAGTGTTTTCATTATTATTGCTAATTGCATCATGTTTAGTCTAATTCAATCATTGATTACGTCATTTTGACTTCACTTGACCGGTTTAAGTTTCTTTGTTATAGATTAATTGATGCATATTGTTAGGTTTTGGCTCAGATATAATATGTTATCATTTCATCTAGTTTTGACCTGATTATGACTTCAATTGATATGATTAAGCTTTGGATCTTTAGGTTTTAGTTAAGATCTGTCCGTTATTTAAATTATGCTAGTTTGTGTGTCAATTGATTGCTCAGTATATGATTTATGGTTTAATTGATAGGTTTTAATGCATATCGCTAGGTCTTACTTTAGATTCGTTGTGTTAAGTTTTGACTTCATTTTTTAGTTTGTGCATGATCTCGACTAAAATTGATCTGTTTCAGTGTGTTTTGTTGCTGATTTAGCTTCACATCTGATGCATACAGTTAGGCCTTTGTTCAGATTCAATGTCACGATGGGTTTTAATGTTCGAATGTGATATTGCGAAGGATGATGTGTTGGCTGCATTCGTTGTGTTTTCATTTGTGTAGTATATGTTTTTACCTCATTCTCATGATTTTTTTACCAAAAGTGATCTGTTTAAGTCTACTCGTTGATTAAGCTTTGAATCTAATGTATATAGATAGGTTCTAGTTCATATAGCATTGTTTAATTTGTTAATATGGCCTAGCGGTGTTTCCAGCTGTATGATCTTAGTGTTACGAGAAACTTTTAGCTCATTGCATGATTCTTACTTTGATTCAGCTTCAGATGCATATGAGTATGTGTCGAGCTCGGATTTGATGTGTTTTGATTTGTTAATCTGGCTTAACGGTTGATGCTGCTATTGGTTGCAGTGGTTGTGCTTTTAGTTTTGCCTATGTTTTTCTTACATGACATGATTTATACTTTAAGCCAACTGTCAAATCAGTTTGTTGTTGATCAGCTTCGGTTCTGATCCATAGCGATGTCTCTGTCTCGTTGAGTTTTTGTTAGCTCGTTTGTTAATTGTTATGTTTCAAGAAGATTATGCGTTGTTCTGGCTTGGTTGCAGTCGTTCTATAAAATTTTATAAGCGCTTCTATTGCAATATGTTGCAACTGGGATGGTGTCTAGTTGGGTGCTAGGATAGTTTTATTAGGCTGCCGATAAAAAAATATGTCACTTGTTCAATAATATGATTTTGTTTACAATCAGTAGATAGAAATAAACTTGGTTTTAAACGTCTAAAGAATGTAAGGGCTTAAGATCTGAGTAAGGTTGAAATGGAATAGGAATTACTATTGTTTTTGTTTGAAACGGATAACAAAGTATTGAATGATGAAATTGTTAATCTGCATGACAACATGAGCAGATATATGGTAATTTTCAAAGTCTTTGGTTTAAGAATTGTCTTATGATCATTAGTAGTGTGGAGTAATTTGGTAGATGTCCATGTTAATCGATAATGATAAATCTTATTAACTCCAAGTATGTCAACTGGTAGCACTAGAAAATTAAAGGAAGCTAATTAGATTGTGTGATGAAGTTAAAAGCTTTAAGAAATAGTGTACAAAAAGAGGGGTCTGTCTTGGAATTGAGGACTACAATCAAGCAAAATGTCTATCACCATTGTTAAACAAATGTTGACTCTTAAATGCATCTATTTGGTTTGTTTAGGCGTTTCTAGCTCTCGTTTTTTTGTCGAAGTAACATTCATCTGCTTGGCTGTTGATAACAGGTGAAGCCAGAGGAAATAAATGGTATCATCAATGACTTCAACGAGCCTGGCTCACTTGCTCCAACTGGTTTGCACCTTGGCGGGACCAAGTATATGGTGATTCAAGGCGAGGCAGGAGCTGTCATTCGTGGCAAAAAGGTGACGAATTTACACTGTTATGTGTTTAACTTAACCTCTACACAATTGAAGGCACTGTCCGTAGTGATTTAACTTTCCTTTTCACTTGTATTGGTCTTTAAAAGCAAAATGCCCATGGTTCTTACGATAATGAAAAAAATCCCACATAATTTTCTGCGTGCCAAGTATTTTGGTCTATTTTAGAATTTGAATTTGATGATGTGTCTGGATTTGCTATTTGTACCAAATGTGTCGTTTTACGTGCTCATTTTCTCAAAAAGTGTAGTGTTTTGAAAAGTTAGTGGTTCGTAGTTGATAGACTTGTATCAGATTTTGAGTTATTTGGCGAATTGGCTGATAAACAAGATGTATTTATAACTTGTAACTGAATTTAACATGTTTACTGATTTTTTTTTGGGTAAAGGGTTTCTTTCCCCGGTAAATTGTTATCGACTGAGCTAGTACAACTTTTTTGCAAACATAAGAAAAAAAGCCATAAGAAGGCGTTTGGCAACATGTTTACTCATTAATCTGTTGTAATTTGGTCATCATGATATGTAGTTAACCGGTAAACAATTGAAGCAGATTGGGTGAGTTGAAAGCTCTCTAAAGTCGATTTCTAATGCATACAAAAGATTGGACCAAATTGTTTGTGGGTAGACATTATCAGCCTTGTATTGAAAATTGTCTTGTTTTAACCGAAGCCCATTTTGACCAGTTACCAACCCACCCGTTTTACTACCTTCATTTCATTATTACTTGGCTTGTTTTATTTGATTAAACTTAAGCTTAAATGGTTAGCTGTTATAAGCTGGATATTGTTTGTATCCCCGATAGAGGAATTAGTTGCTATATGCTGATCATCATTGTTTTGGATTCAGGGACCTGGAGGTGTTACAGTTAAGAAGACTGGAATGTCCATTATTATTGGCATCTATGATGAGCCAATGACTCCTGGCCAATGTAACATGATTGTTGAAAGGCTTGGCGACTATCTCCTTGATCAGGGTTTTTAATTTTCTTCGGTATGCTCCATTTCAGTTTCCTGATTAAACTTTTCATACAATTCTACCGCTTATTCCTTTGCAAACAAGTTATCAATATTGTGAAACACTGTAATGCAAAAGCTGTTTTTTCGTAATGGGTCGAATAAGAAACAATAGCTAAAAAGTAAACGGGTCAGGTCTTACTTATTAATGGTTCAGGCTTTATAAAGTCTCCAACGTCTATCACGTTTGACGCTTTTTGTTTGTAAATAAAAACAAACTTTTGGACGAAAAGTGCTTCGGGTCAACCTAAACCATTTTCTAGCCTATCATATAAACCATCCATTCTTAGATGAAACAGAAAACTAACGAGTGTGAATTCAAATTTGCAGGGAAATGATACGGTGAGTAATTAAAGTGTGACAATATATCGAGATTGAACAAACTTTTGGCGATGTTGCCCTGATGATTAAGTGTGATACTTGTTTAGTTGCTTGAGTTGTTTTTGGTGGATATTTCAAATGCTATCGTCACCGTCACATTATCTTTGTTTGTGTATGGTTTTCACTTATTAGTTTGTTACCTTTTCTATAACTTCAGCCGAGTTTTTTTGCATAATTCTTTTTATATATCTTCATTCAGTTTCTGCTCATGTAGCCACCCATGCTTGTCATCATTAACTAAAGGTGATGTTTGAGATCACTGAGTCCTTGGTTTTGCTTACTAGAACTGCTTATCTACTTTATACATTCCGCTTATTCGGATTTCAAAACAGCTTATTTCACTGCGGAATTGCTCGGCGTTTGGGATTGGTTATTTTGATAATCATATAATTAGCTAGGGAGCTGGTTATTTGCTGGTGCTGATATAAGTTTACGAAATTGAAACTATTCTTTAACTACATCTAATTAATTGATCTTATGTTTCATTTTGGTATAGGGGTTATCATGGTCTGAAAACCGGACCGGACTGATCAAAACCAAACGGGACCGAAACCGATTTTGTTTAAAACACCAGACCGGACCGATCAAAACCAAACGGGGCCGAAACCAATTTTGTCTAAAACACCAGACCGAAATGGTCTGCTCCGGGTCAGTCCAGTTTGGTCTTTGGTCCGGTGCGGTCCAACAAGGCCTAATTGCCGGTTTTTTCGTAGGACCGACCGGACCGAGGACTGGAAATAAGGTAAATGATGGACTGAGGACCGGATCGAAATAGGTTCAGTCTGGTCCGGTTCGGGCTGGTTTCTCGGTCTGGTTCGCTCACCCCTAATTGAATATGTTAGATTGGATGACCAGCACTTAAACGAGCTGAATAGGTTGCTAATCTAATCTTCAACTTCTTAACTTTATACGTGTCTTAGGACTTGAAGATCCTCGTATTCACCTTCTCAACCTGAAAACCTGTCATTGGACCGTACATAATCATGTATTTTCTTTGACTCTAATCATGCCTAAACTCACTACACCCAGGCTCGAATGTAAAAAGTCCATGAGACTTGATGTTGAAGCTCCTATGTTGTCTCACTTACAATTTGACATTGACAGTGCATCAAGTTTCGTAGTCATAGAGTTTGAAAAACTGAATACAGTTCGGCTTAAGTCTATAAACATCGGATCATTACTTGATAAGTTCCCGCTTATAGATACAATAGAAAATTTGACTGTGGAGTCACGATATTGGCCAAGTGGAACAGAAATAACTTTCTACGCAAATATTTCCTTTATACGTTTATATATTTTTTACATTAATATATCACTTTGAAACACACTCACGTGGCTTTGTAAGAAGAGGTACATAACAAATCATAAATGTGAAAAACCACTCACCGCCGCTCCCATATAAGTTAGACTAGTAATGCAATCAGACAAAGTGACCAAATAAAACTGTCACATCAGCTCAGCTCAGTTTTCTTTCTCTTAAACTAAACAAAAATCAAACACCCGTAATGCAACGAAACAAGTGACCGAACACTAACAATCAAAAACCACCTCACAAAAATAAATTAAACAAGCGTCAGTACCCGCGCGTTGCTGCGGGACGGGTTTTTTGTTTGTTACTGCGGGGCGGGGTTTTTTTTTACTGGTGTGGACTTTTTGCTGTTCATTCGTTTTTTTCATTCACGTGGCATACGACCCTCCTATAAAAAACAGATACAGTAGCATTAGGCACCAGTCGATAGCGAAAAAGTTCAATACAGTAGTATGACGCTTACGATGAGTGTCATAGCTTTGTCTTCATGCCCAGATTAACCAACCCATAAAGACTTGAAAATTTCACATAGGCGTTTGGTCAAATCACTTGTACTGTAGTTCAGGTTCATAGTAGGTTGTAGTTGTTATGCTCTTGATAGAGTGACATTCCAACGGTTCCTGCCAGCCAAAATCGTTAATAGCAATAAGCATAATGAAAATTGAAACAAACCATGAAGCGTAAGCAGATGGAAAAAATTTACAGAAAATAGTGATCACACCTTAGTCATGGAAGAACTAAAAACTTTCAGCTGACATATTGTATCAACAACCTTCGCCTTTTGTCGATCTAAATACGATATCTTACTAATTCATAAATCAAGTACCTTGTTGCCTAATAAGAGAACCTACAAAAAGAGGGATCACATAGACCCATTTACTCATTAATATTCCATCCAGAAAACTTAGTTAAATGGGTTGAAAAGGTCAGCCGAATTAAAAGTCAGAATGTGATAAAAATACATAACTCGATGATGACTGTCTACAATGTCCTAAACTATTGTATATTCTAAGATTCAGATGACTGCCATAATGCGACGAACCAACCCAAGCTGATCTGGCCCAGTTTATGAAACAACTTGAAACCAAACTGTCTTTCATTTTTTATATGGAAATAAATATCATCAGTAACACACATAGAGTCAAAAACAATTTTTTTAAGATGTCATCAAAATCAATTTTTTGATTAGACCGATTATAACCAAGTGCCTAACCTGCAATTAACGGAAAGAATTCGAAATTAAACTAACAAAACACACATGTGGCATACCTGTGTGAAGTGTCCCGGCGTTTTAGCATTCATTTTCTGGAATATTTCAACCATCGCTACTTGTACCTGTGAACAGCGCTACCACTTTAAACCTGTCGTTGTCCAACCGCTTTGAACCTACAGTAAAAAAGAACTCGGTTCAGCATCCACAACAGTGTTAATATGATTTTAATGATGATATTTGCTGGCTACGCTTTGACCGAGAAAGATAACTCAAATTCGGCATAAAGTTCGTTTGGCAAGAACTGCATTCATAATATTAGATTCTAAATAATGACTATCACATTCTATAGACCCAAAATATAGCAAGCAGAGGGGCAGTCCACAATTGGGTGAAGTTAAACAGTAGAGAACCTAGTGACGTTTACGTTTATATTTTGATTATCCAAAATATATTGATGTGAAAGTGTAGCCTGCGATTTCATATTAACTGGGAAAAAGTGCCTTACTTTTTTCTGCAATTAGTTCTATGCTAACAGCACCCTTAATTTGTTGGCAATAACCAAATTTTGTGTATTTACATGTAATAATAGTTATAAAAAAGTCAAGTTCTAATTTTGGCTGATCATCAATCTACATAGTTATATTTTTTAATTCAAGTGAGAGGTGAATATATAATGTTGGCCGTTAAAACGTAAAGGAAAACCTGTTGGTGAAATTATAGTTGTTGTAGCTCTGGGGTTAGTTGCAGATTCTATGTCTTCAGTTGTTACCGGTTTATGCAACTCCGTTACCCTCGAATCTGTGAAGGTTCCCGTTCGTGTATATGTGGTACTGTGGTAGTTAAATTAGTTTGGGTCTTTCTCAGTGCCAAGTGCTTTTATTTCAGCAGTTACTCGTTTATATGATGTGAGTTCCACTATTCTCTTCGACGTTTCTGCTTTTTCTATGGCTGCTAATCCGTCTTTAAGCAAGACATATTTGTGCCTACAAAACACAACATTGATGATGTAAGCATTAGTGCGGAAAAAAAAAACCATTAGACGGAACTTTAATGGATTTCCAGTTGTGTAAAAAGTAGAGTTTTACAGCTCAAATTTGTAAAAAGCTGCAACTTACTACTACTCTACGCCAAATAGAATCTAAAAATAAAAAATAAAAGACAACCTTAAATTGTATCCTTTTAGATCTGATAAGCAATTGAACCACTGGTATCTGCGTTAGCATACAAAGCCCAATTAATCCAAAATGGCTACTGCAGCTAATGATCTAATATTATAAGACTGCGACTGTATAACAAACTAAAATGCACCATGGAATGTTCTTTCACCAACCGTTCGGAACAAGCATTATAACAGCAAGTGTTGTCACATTAATTGTATTTTAAGAGAACAATTTACATACTTATTGCAAGAGCTAATCAATTGAAATACAGATAATCGTCACGCATACCGTGATTTCGAAAAATCTATTTTAGCCATTATTGGCAACAACAGTTTCAGGAGGTTTTTATACCTGCTGCAGAATTCAGTAGTCAAAAGATCAGGACTACGTGTTATAGAATGTAGCGGTTAATATAAAAATCATGTAAAATGCAGAAGAAGGTAACATCTGACAATTGCACTAAAAATAAGAATAATATTTTACAAAATAATGAAGAAAATAATGAACCTTGTGGTTAGTCTCGGCATTATAAGCTTTAGCAAGATTAGAGACTGCCCTTTCAGAGTTAATAATGAGACACTTAAAGTTATCTCTTTCCATTCAAACCTCAGATTGGCGTAGAGAATTGATCATTTTACTGATCAGTATGAACTACTTAACAAAAGGAGCTGCCATTGTAAATTTTGAACTTAGAAGATCAAAATTTTCAATGTCCAGTAGGTATGAACTCTTCAATAAAGACATAATAGATTTGGCTCAGATTAATATATGCAGTGGATGTGGTCGTGGAGGTTGCTAGAGCGAACAATTTGTACACTCTGCCGTCCTTCCACTATTCACACCAACATGACATACTTGAAATATCATCATAGCCGAGTAAAATCTTGTGGCAGAGGTGAAGCTCTTATAAGACGACATATCATTTTGTAAACATTCCAGAATATCAGCCCAAGAAAAATACATGAACGGGCTCAATTTGGCTCAGATTAATTAATGCAGTGGCTGTGCTCGTGGAGGTTGCTGAGGCGAGCAATTCTCGCACTTTGCCATCCTTCCACTATCCGCACCAAGACGACATGTTTGAAAGTCTTTAGCAAGATTAGAGACTGCCCTTTCAGAGTTAATAATGAGACACTTAAAGTTATCTCTTTCCATTCAAACCTCAGATTGGCGTAGAGAATTGATCATTTTACTGATGAGTATGAACTACTTAACAAAAGGAGCTGCCATTGTAAATTTTGAACTTAGAAGATCAAAATTTTCAATGTCCAGTAGGTATGAACTCTTCAATAAAGACATAATAGATTTGGCTCAGATTAATATATGCAGTGGATGTGGTCGTGGAGGTTGCTAGAGCGAACAATTTGTACACTCTGCCGTCCTTCCACTATTCACACCAACATGACATACTTGAAATATCATCATAGCCGAGTAAAATCTTGTGGCAGAGGTGAAGCTCTTATAAGACGACATATCATTTTGTAAACATTCCAGAATATCAGCCCAGGAAAAATACATGAACGGGCTCAATTTGGCTCAGATTAATTAATGCAGTGGCTGTGCTCGTGGAGGTTGCTGAGGCGAGCAATTCTCGCACTCTGCCATCCTTCCACTATCCGCACCAAGACGACATGTTTGAAAGATCATCACAGCCAAGTAAATTGCAGTGAACATTCAACCCTAACCTGCGTCAAGTTTCCTCGCCAAGTTACCATGGCTACAATAATAATTTGATTAAGGTAACCCCACCAAAATACCAAGCTTGCGTTGGTATCTTATGGCGACAAAACTTAGAAACGCACACAGTATAAATAGTATCATTTGAAGCAGCAAACGATAGTCATAGGCCGTACGCAGAAAGAGAAAAGCAAAGATAATACTGTCGTGGTTGCATTCCCATATTGTGGGTGCATTTGTGGAGGTTGCAGAGGCGACTAATACTCGCTCTCTACCTTCCTTCCATTTTGTGCATAATGTCAACCAAAATGTTGGATTACCCTGTTTCACGTGCAACCCAAATAAAAGAACCCAACTTAATATTAGGCTTACACATACCTTCAATATATAAGGAATAATGAACCAAACATATGGGCACATGCATTCATCGTGTGTATACGTTTATCGCTTTCTCTTTTCAAGTCATCATCATCTGTTAGCGACGCGAAACACCCGCCATGGCTGCAACCACAATGTGGTTATCGTTGCGTCACCAAGATACGAGAGCCATGTCTCACCATGGCTACATCCACAACTTGGGTGTGGCTGCCGCGCCAAGATACGGGACTGGCCAAAGCGATGCTTACAAAAAATATGACAATACAACGAATACCTCTTACCTCAGTTTATCTTAGGAGTGAAATAGACATATCAGGATGTCCATAAAAACAATCCATAGTTAAAACCACCACGGCTGATAATGGCCGTATCAAAACCGCATCAATTGATAGTGGTTGGATCAGATAGTGGTTGGCTCAGATTAATTGATGTTGTGGATACGACCGTGGAGGTTGTTGAGGCGAACAATTGTCAACGCTCTGCCATCCTTCCACTTTCCACGGCAACACAACATAGTGGAATCATCATAGCCAGGTAAACCACAATGACAGCCTATGACCACAGTTTAGAAGTTTACAAATATGTTCATCGCTTTCTCTTTTTAAGTTATGATCATCTGTAAGCGGTGCGAAATAACCGTTATGGCCGCAACCACAATGTGGTTATGGTTGTCTCGCTGCATCCACAACTTCGGTGTGGCTGCCGCGCCCAGATACGGGACTCGGCAAAACAGTGACAACGCACCTTTATCCATAAACTTTATATCGCAAAAACGGATTTTTTCTTGCATTAACCATAAGCCACAACGGATGCCTCTTACCTTAATTTAGGTTTAACATCGAAACACATGATAGAACAACAAAAAAATTGCAATAAGGAAAATAGGTGCAAGAATAGTCACGCACGAAAACGAAGTAACACTAAAAAATAAGACGATACCTTAAGGCGAGATTTAGGAGTTGCTAAAATGAAGCTTGTGTCTAATGATTGATTCAGCACAAAAAATAAGCAACTCTTCAGCGGCAACACAACGTAGTCGAAAGATCATCAAACCAAAAAATACACCGGCCCTTGGCACATCAAAACGAAGCCATTTCAATCACGATCATTCGGAGCCGCCACCGGTAGGCAGAATAATTTTTTCCACCCTTGGTTAATCGCTATTGAATCTCATACCACAAACAAAAGCCTTAAAAATTAAACCCGTTTGAGTAGATGAATCTAGAAGAATGAAGATGAAGGAAATGTAAACCTACTATCTATAAGAGCAAATGGAAAAAGAGGGCTGATGATTCGAGGGAGGTGATGATGGTTCGAGAATTTGGGTTTAGGTTGCAGGCCATGTGAGGGTGGGCTAGACTAAGACAATCGGGTTGGACAATTAACAGTGCTTAGCGTGAATAGTGTTTTTTTCAATTGCTATGATTATATATATAATAAGACCACACACACAAACACTCCAATTCATTCGGTCCACACACAGACCAAACAATTCATTTTGAAGGGCGGACCGACCAAACCGTTCGGTCCTCCTAGGGGGGGGGGGGGGGGGGGGCTGAAAATGGTAGACCGACCGAATGGTTCGGTTGCATTACTACAAGCCTTAGTATATATTTTAAAGGGGAAATTTTATTTTTGCCCCACCAACAAAAGGTGTAGTTGTTACTTGCCCAAAAACATGTGTCTTCTACAAATGCCTCAGGGCGACTTTCATCAAAATTTGACAAGTGTCCATGCAAATACTTGGGCGACTGGGGACACTTGTCAAATTTTGGTAAAAATCATCGTGAGACATTTGTAGAAGACACATTTTTTTGGGCAAGTAACACATACACTTTTAACGAATGGGGCAAAAATAGAATTAGCCATATTTATTGTGACAACCATGGCTTAAGCAGGTTGGTCAAACCGTAGTGTTGACCTAAATATCTGTTCTATAAGTATGGTTTATGGTTATATGTGATCATATGTATTTATGTGTGTTTATGAGGTACTGGTAATCAATCTATTGGGTGTGATCATCTCAATGAGATTGGATTGATGGTGAAGTTTGTTGAGTTCATTTCGTTCACTTTTGAGTGACGGGGAAATGATTATTGAGATTTGAGCGTTTTCGTGTTAAATGTGTAAGTATTATTACGTATACGTATTTTTATGTTAGTAATTTAAGATAAGTTTAGGTTTTAAAGGTTAAGTTAAGAGAAATGAGATATTTGATTGAGAAATTTTATTTTAATCATTTATAGTGATAATGGAATTGATTGAGTATTTTGAGAAATTTGGTTTGGTTAATAAGTGTTTGTCTAGGTGATGGATTAAAATGGGAAGCGTGTCAATTGTGAAAGAAATGAGTTTGAGAAAATATGAGAGTTTTTGATAAACTTTTCATATATAGAAAGTGAATTTGAAAATGAAAAGTTATTTTTAAAAAGTAGTTTTTAAGCAAAATGGTTTAACAAATTAGCTTATGTTTTTATAAAACTTAAGGTATAAAGATAATTAATTAAGTAATAAAAGAAAAAGAAAAAAAAATATTTTTTTTAAGGCATGAATAGTAATCCGAATTTTAGTAAAAAAAAGGAAAAAAAAAAGAAAAAGAGTTTTAATTGAAATCGAATTGTAATCAAGGATTATCTAGGACTTTAATTGTGGGCTATAAATACAAATCAATCCCAAACCCCTCCCCCTTTTGTGTGTGTCGACCGAACAAGAGAAGAGAAAGGAAAAATTAGGGTTCTTTGATTTAGGTATTTTTCTAATCTTTGTTTAATACTAGTTATATTATTTTCAATTCTAGTAACCTAAACATGATGGATTAGGGTTTTAAATATGTGAGTTTCGGCTAGGGTTTGGATTAGGGTTTTATGTTTCTGAAAGTTTATGATGTATGGATCATGTTTGATCATTCGGTTGATTGATTACATGATTGGGTTAGTCGGGTAGGGTCTAGGTCACCCGAATTTGTTGTCTAATTCACTGCAGAATTTTAGGCAGTTTTGTAACGAGCATAACTCAATCATAAAAGATCAAATAAACAATTTACAACATACTGGAGATAACCTCAGAGAGTCTACTTTCCAGCAAAGTTGGTCTCGTGAGTTTTTATGATCGGGAAGTGGGTCAAAAGGTCATTACAAAATCAGTGTAAAACTGTAACGAATTTCAGTCTTGGTTTTTCTAAAAATACTTAGACATTTAGTTAGAGGCTCTAAATCACGTAGACGTTAGTTCATATATTGTGTGTGACCCTTGAATTTTTGCTAAGTCTATAATGAGGTCTAAAGAGGTCTGCTAGTGTCATACTTTTAGAAGGTCAGATTCTGGACGAATTCTGGACACTTTGGATTAATGAATTTCTAAAGGGTATTTTTAAAAGGGTAATGACTTTGGGAGAGCTATGAGAGGTTCATAGGACATATATGTAGCATGGTGAATTTTGGTTTGAATTGTGGAAGTGTTTAAGTGGTACGTTTAGGATGTGTAAGTAAGTATAAAATTATGCTCTAATCCAGAAAATTTAAAGTGTAGCATTGAAGCGTAAATGACATATGTAAGAGTTGGAAAAGGTGAAGAAATCAACTATTTGAACTATGGTAGATAAGCTTAGATAATCCATCATAGTGAGGTTACATCATATTGGGTTAATTCCTAATAGATGGTAGCTAATTGTGTAGCTTAATTGTTTAGAATATCCGTGAAGTGTTGTGTAGCTTTTGTTGGATTCTATGGAATCTAAGCATCCAGGTGATTTACATAGCCTATTTTTCTTAGTTTTCTTTGGGTGAAAATGATCAAGAGGTTTGAATGATTATAGTTACTGTGATAAATGTGTTTTAAACCGATGCATGTGGCTATACGGACGATTGTATGTTATGTGTAAACTTGCTTTTATGGTATGGATTTTGTGCTTGAAGCGTGACCGTCTCATGGCATTTAGGATATGTTTGTAGTAAGCGTGATCGACTTATTACTTGAGAGTTGTTGATAGTGATCTTGATCCGTCTCAATTATTGTGAATGATTTTTGTGCTTGAGCGTGACCGTCTCAATGCTTTGAGGATTTGTTGTGGATCGGGAATGGATAGGGGGTAACGTTCCTACCTAGTTGTTGAAATTGATCGGGGGTAACGTTCCTACCCAGTATGTGGATTACATGTTAGCATAAGTTCATATGTTGCATAATTGTCCTATATTGTTTTGATAATCACAGTAATTGGATTTAAAAGATTGATTTGTGTGTCTTAAACCTATGACTCTCACCAACCATTGTGTTGACGTTTTAAGCATCATTTTCAGGTGTGAAGTCATGAGGATTCTTAAGATAGTGAGAAGTGGCTAGAAAGAGACTTTAAGATGATCTTGAAGTTTATATGTGGATGTTTAGCATTGTATGGATATATGTTGCATGTCTCTTATTGACGAGAACTTCCTTTTCATCAATAAAGATGCCTTTTATGTTTTGCTTAGTTATGGGTATTGTTATGACACTTTGTGTCTATACTTTACTTTATTGTATGCATTTTAGTATTTTTTATATAGACGCCATTGTGTTGTGATGATATCCATTCTCGTTATGCCTCGCGTTTCCGCCTTGGCGGGGTGTGACATTTATATTACTATCATTACCCAGCTGATACACTGTCGTTTTGACAGTGGGCTGTGTACTGTTTTTGTTGGGCTCTCAACTTGGGTCGGCCCATTTCGGTTTTTTTTTTGTGGGCAATGTAAAAAAAAACCGCTCGGCGCAAAATAGATTTTTTTTTACAAAAGTGTTGACTTATTCAGATAAAAAAATACCCGCGACATGAGGCCCAACACATAAGCCCATATAAAAAAAACAAACTATTAAACATGAGACCGAAAAAATAAACCCGCACAAATAAAAAATAGAAAAAAATAAAAATAAAATTTTAACACAAAAACCGCACTATTAAACATGAGACCGAAAAAATAAACCGGCACAAAATACAATAAAAAACGCCCTGCAGTAACGCGCGATTCTCATTTAAAGCCCACGTTCCCATAAAATTATATTAAAAAAAACCCGTATAGCCAAAAAAAGCAACCTTTAAACATGAGCCCCACCAATAAGCCCATATAAGAAAAAAAACAAACTATTAAACATGAGGCCGAAAAAATTAACCCGCACAAAATAAAAAATTAATAATGCCTCGCAACAACGAAAAAAAAAATAACGACTCGCAGCAACCACGCGGGTAATCCAGCTTGTTTTAAACCATACACATAAACAAAACTTGATAGAATAGTAAAAAGCTATGACAAGCTTTTGTATTATAGTTGCTCTATCATTTAACAGATTATTGTTTAGTGTTCAACTTACAACCTATCTTTTATAATATTCATTTGTGTTAAGTACTTGAAAATACAAATACAAATTACTGTATATAACAAAATTTGGCTCACTGGTAACGAATGCTTGTTGTATACTTTTTACAAAATGAAATAAATGAAACTTGAAAGTAACATGCTCACAAAATATTGCAGCAATCGATGAAATAAGTGAAACTTGAAAGTGTTCAACTTGAACACAAATGATCGAAATTTTTGACTTGAACCAAGCATGACGAAAAAACTTGTCAAAGAGATGCAAAAAAACTCGGCCACACATCTCCCTTAAGAGTAATTATTACTAAACAATACATTTCCTGGGGGACCCGACCCACCCAATAACCGGGTCTCATTAAATTTTTTTGACCCGGCATTTAATGAAGGTTTTTTTTTTTTTAACAGTTATTTTTTTTACCAGTTTTTTTTTTCTTTTTTTTTTCTCAAAAGCTTTTTAAAATAAAACTTTCTTTTTTTTTCCTCGGAATACCCTCTCGCGGCTGTATGATTCAACGTCTGTTTTGTTTAGAATAAAACTTTAGTTTTCTCAAACTTCGCGCTCCCGCTAATCGTCCCGATCTTTTTTTTTTCTCAAAAAAATTTTTAAAATGAAAAAAATTTTCCTTTTTTTTTCTCGAATACCCCTCTCGCACTGTTGTAGTCGCTATTGACACATCTAGGGAAACGCGAGTGCATAGAAAGGATACCATAGGGTAACAGTCTTCATACTACCTTTCCCCTTATATGGTTGATCCCTCTTAAGGTATTTCACACGCGTTTAATATACTCTTAGGGGCCTTGTAATAGTCTTCATACTACCTTACTTATGCTTTGCCTTAACGGAATATTAAATAGACGACGGATTCGTGTAATTCGTTCATAACCTAGGAAATACTTACACATTACATCTCAAGTGTGACAAGGCAACATGATTAGGAGAAACAATCTGATAAGTAATGCATGATTAAGTAAATATATTTAATTATCATAAAGTTATCACCAGTAGATTAGTTTATCAATTAGTTTAGTTAATAGTTTATCAAACCAACCTCTCAAACCATAGATTTATCTGCTTTCTATAAAATATAAAAACATAAAAATAATCTTCTCTCAACCCTTAGAATTCTGTTAGACCATGATCAAGCCTTCCCAACCTATTCCCCTAGAGAACGATAACAACCCTCGAGTCTTGACTATACTACTACAACAACGGTTAGGTACTATGCCTAGGGAGTTGTAAAACTTCTTGTTGGAGTCCTTACGACGACCGCATCACTTTCAATGGGATTTTCCTAAACTAGCCTATTTAGTTTCCAAATATTACTTTACGAGCTATCAAACGATATAATAGAAGTGACCGATACTTTTCGTGATCCTAACACATTTGTTGCGTATAGTAGAAGCACAAGTATGGAACTTATAACACATACATAAAGGAAAGCTTGATTTGCAGCTCTAACCTAACTCCATAATTCTTCAGCTTCCTTTATATGATCATTTAGTTTGGATTGGTCCTATATGGAAATAGCCCAATCATATCCTCCATGGAGTCAAAAGTTAAAACAATAACCAACATTTCAATACCATTATTGGGATAATATTAGAAAATTATAAAACCTTATATAATAAAACCTTACAATTACCAGGGGTGCTCGGGTAAAAACGTTTAATGCGACCCGCCTGGCCTCGACCCGGTTTGAACCGTTGACATTTAATGCAATACCCTGCCTCATTTCTTTATTCATACCCGGTGCATTTATTTTTCTGTTTTCGTTAATATACAGCTCACACAATATGTGTTAAAAACACACAACAAACACATCCAGCACACCACCACCGATTCTCTCTCCTTCTCTAACCAAGCCTCTCTCTCTCTCTAACATGCCGATTTCATTCGATGATATGATTTTGTTGTGGGATTGTACCAGTTGTTGGGGTTTCGTTCCTGAAGGATGTGATTGCATTCGATGGGGTTTTGTTGTTGAATGATATGATTACATACCGAATGAGGATATTCCTGTGGGTTTGTTACGATTGTTGTTAATTCTGGGGTTAGTAATTTGTTTATTCTATTAATTAGGGTTGGGGGTATTGGGGTTAGGGTTTGTGGTTAATTTTTGATGTTGATGAATTTTTCTGGCATATCCACTCTGATATCGCCTTATTGAAGTGCCACAAACATAAAGAACGGTAGCAAATTATTTATACACATATGAATATTAAATCTTGAAATTAGGGTTTTCTAATAATTTAAGGTTTTTTTCTATCAATTTTAGGGGCTTTTTATCTATTAAGTGGTGTTTTAGTGGTAAGCTGGTAAGTTCAGATTTTTGGGTCTTATGAGGTTCGTTTGTTCAACTTATGGCTTATGTGTAATACATGATTTGAAGATGTTTTCAACAGTTTATTTTCCTAGGAATCATAGTGATAACGATTGTGATTAGCTGTCATGAGTTTGAATGACTTCGATAAAGATGAGACTGTCTATATGCATCATGGCAGTGCGAGCTTTCGAGGCTAGCAACCATGGTGATTTTTTCTCGGCTTCTATTTCATGAGACTTGCGGCGATATCAATTGTGAAAGGCTATGATGAATCTGAAAGCCTTAGAAAAAGCCGCGATCATTCGCAGCTTGGCGTGGCAACTTATTGCGTTTGCAGCCATGGCGGATGCATCTTCTGTCTTCGATTTTAGGCCAATCTGAGCCTCCTGTAGGCTATGATGAGTCTCAATGGCTTTGATGACGTTGAGATTGCATGGCAGCCTTGCCTGGTGCATCCTCCTTCTTCGATTATTATCCTATCTAAGCATATTATACACGGTTATAGGTACTTCTTCTGATTTTCAGTTTATTTTGGTAGAAATGCGCTTTATGAGGGCCTCTGGTCCTGTGCTTATTTAGTTGGATTATTGTACTTAGAAATGAAGAGGCTTAATCTGGGCTCCGGCTGTTTATCATTCCAAAATGCTTAATGCAATTTAGGTATCTTCTTTCTCATGATATTTAAGACCCGCAGAAAGAAAAGATAAAAAATAATTCAGACATTTAGATGTTTTCAGTTAAATAACGGGCGATGATGATATTTTTTTGCATTTTATGGACGCACGTATCTTGGCGGGGCAACCACACCCGTAATGTGGTTGCAGCTATGGCGGGTGTTTCGTTCTGTTTCTACATTTGCAAATCTGAGCCTTATTTTTCCCTGATTACATATACAATGGTATTGGTAGAAGAGTAAAGTAGGTGTATATGCTCAAAAAAACTTTAAAGTTGTTGCATCCGGGAAGTTGTCGTTAATTAACCTGTAGCACAAGCAAGAACCTTTTATATAGTAACACAGTTGAAATACTCAAGCGCTTGAAAAAGAGTATGTTGTTTAGGCCATTGTGTATTGACCGTTTTTAAAATGCCTTAAAACTGTAAGCCGTTGTAATCCCAAAATAGCTTACCTATTGGCGGTTTAGAACTAATTATTTATGCCTTACGGACTTACTTGAATTTAGAAATGCCCATAGGCTTTTTTTTCCGGATTATAAGCTTATAGCCAAAAAAGGGCTTATGAGCTTTTTGGAATTCAAATAAGCCCACACGCCTACAAAATAAGCTAATCCATGACGCAAGTGTGGAACGTGTTTTGTATTGCTATATGAAACTTGGTCGTCGTCTTCTCAAGGAAACAGTGGCATTCTCTTAATAAAGGCGATGGCGATAAATTTTTTGCATTTATGCTTTTTTATGGCATGCTTTACTGACGCGTATATCTTGGCGGGTCAACCATCGGTGTATCGTGGCCATGGCGTGTGATTGGTATCGCTCCCAGTTATAAGTGCCGAGATAATGATGGGTGAAAGCGACCCGTATCTTAGCGGGGCAGCACGACCACAATAGTGTTTGCAGCTATGGCGGGCTCGAATACCCTTTTATCTAGATTCGCGCGAGCAAATCTGAGCCAAAGTATTGGATAATGAAGCTTATTTGTGTTCTGAGTCAAACATTTTTTTTCGTTGACCTTATTTGTGTTCTGAAAACAACCTTGATAACTATTATATTTTTAGCCATCGCTTGCATTTACAACACGGTTTGCTTATAACTGATTCAGCTTAGTGAAAAAAGATGTGTTTTTTGTTAGACAATAATAAGTTGCAGCTTTGTTGTTTGATTTTGGACCATTCGCTTATTATCTTCTTTGTTACTGGATTTTGTTAGAATATGCGACGGCGCTTTTGTCGACGATTTCCAAGGCGTCCGATTGACACCGTTATAAGTTTTCGTCGAGGAGGGTCATGTTAATCTTATGTTGAAATGGAGCATACTCGGGCTACGAAATAACGGAGCTTGGGGTGTTCGCCTTCTGAGTCGCTTAAATTAGGTAATGTTGTTTATTTGATTAATTGCATTGTTGACTATGCTGATACATAAACATTTGAGCCTTAGTGAGGCATGGTGTCCACTCCTGGAATTGAAATGTTATCGTACATGCCTGTTGCAAATTTAAAATAAAATTCAACCCTACCTTTATTAATGTTAGCGTCACGCGAGGTCTTATGTAGCTTATAGTTTAGATAATTAAGCAAAGTGATATAGGTTGTAGATGGTTGCTTACTTAAAAGTCGTGGATGCCGATTGCGCTTGGTTTCGTAATTTATGACTGCAACTCAACATCATAAATATCAATGTTGGAGTTGTAGTTCTCAGTAAATTCGTTCTTAGTTATACGTTTAGGATTTTGTGATAAGTATTTGTAACCGTGGCTGCAAATGAGTTGGCGTTTAGTGTTAATTTTTTTGTCTGAGATGTCAGTTTTGTAATAAAAGTTGTCAGTGTAACCATTTGGTTTTGATTATCGGGCAAGGAATACTTCATTCATTTATGTCTAATTAGTTCAAATGAATTTAGAAAATGTCAAAACTATTTTCCGTGTTTTCTCTATTTCGTAATGTTAAAATTGCGCGCTAGTTTTATATATCACATACTTTTGTGATTAATTTCACATATACCTAAAATACAATATTCAATGCATAATGTACAATGTTTTTAATATGTGTTTAGATAAATATTAAATTTTCAATAAAATAAGATAAGATATAAAATTGCCAAAATAAAAATAAAAAATGAATGAGCTACTAAATTGCCAACTAAATGTGTAATAAATGTTTTACCTACCTTCCAGGTTTATATAAAACAAATAACTCCCATTAGTTCATTCTTCATCACACGGATCATCTCAAATCCATTCTCAACCCTCGGATCATCCCAAATTCAACGCCCCAAAACACCCCCTCCTCATTATATAACCACTTCACTCGTTATCAACCCAAATCACACACTTGTTTCCATCTTATTTTCTTTTTATTTGGTTTTAGTATATTATATATTATATATTTAAATTAGTTAAAACTAGTTGAACCTTATTATAAATTTGTTAAACTTAAGATATTGATCACTTATAGTTCTTTTACAAGTTTTATAAATTTGGATCTACTTTTATCATCTTAATCTTTACATTTTCTCATTTTTTTACAAGTTCTTGCAAGTTTTTATAAAGTTTTTATACAAATTCAGTTTTTTTACTAGTTTATGAAAAGTCCGTACTATTGTTTCTTATTTTACAATTTTAATTTTTGCTTTTTAGTCTTTTTTTTAGGTATAGTTTTTTCCGTCAGTTTTTGGTTTATTTAAAAAAAATCATTTTTGTTATGAAAATTTTATTTTTGTATTTGCTGCAAAATGTGTGATTGGCAATTCGAAAACAATTTTTTACCTAGTTTATCTTACTTGTTTGAGTTTTATAAATAGATAATGTGCTAACCATTTTCTATATTTGATAGGATCCCGCAACAACAAAATCATCTTATATTGCAGCCTTATATTTACTATGATTTGGGCGATAGAATGATATTGCAGGGTTCATTAACCGAGGTACCTCTACTCCATCGTTATAAGAAATTAAGTTGTTTTAGATATCTGGGATGGAATAAGGGTTAAATTAGCGTGTATATATAAGTAGGGGTGAGCATACCGGACCGACCGGACCGAAGGTATTTCGGTCCGGTCCTTGGTCCGCCGTTTTGGCTAGTTTCGGTCTCGGTCCAAGGTCGGTCCGGTCCGGTCCTTGGACCGTGCTCACCCCTATATATAAGTGATTATTAAGTAGTTACAAAAGGCCTAAAAAAACTCAAATAACTTCATCTTTTGGGCTTATTGCATTTTGAAACTAAAATAGTTTGGCCTCATCATATACATCTTATTCTAGCAGTGGATTACTTATTTTCCCATTCCTTTTAGGCTCTTTGTTATGCAAATAAATACCGTAGGTTATGAGAATATCTTTTTCGAGTAAGTTTAAAGAGTCATGAAAAGAACAAGATGGATCTACGATGATGATGTGACATGTTGATCCCTGATGGCGACAAATGCTTGGTCTTCGTCTGATTTTGAAGACTTAGTAACGACTCCAAACAATATATTGAAATGCTATCTAGAGAGCGAGGTGAAAAAAAGTATTCATCTTCGTTAGTTTAATAACTTCTTCAAGCAGTTTTAATTTTGTAATTGTGTAATGTTATCCGGGAAGGAACCATATCAGAAATCCTTAGATATGGAAACGAGGCTCAAAATCTTTTGGGGAAAGACCTCTCTTTAGACCGAGGCTGGTCTATGGGGTGTTTATTTCTTAGTACCTATTGGTACACATTTACATTTATTTTCTCTCAAGCCAAATTTTGTTGTCATCCAATGAGTTGGTTAATGAGGGTGACCGGTCAAAATGGGTAATTTTGTATGGAAATGGGCGGGTCAACTAAAATGTTTTTTGTTTACATTCTTTTGTAAATAGGTAATATTTCAAATATGATCACAACAAAGTTGTAGCAATATAACTAGCTTGTTGTTTATAATACACTTTGGCTGAGTTTGACCCATTTCCATTCAAGGTGACTTTTTTTTAAGAATGGTCATTCCAAGAATCGTATGTGGTGGAAGACATTCAAGCTGACTTTTCTTGAAGCTCTTCCACCACATACGATTTTGGGAATGACCATTCTTAAAGAAAAGTCAGCTTGAATGGAAATGGGTCAAACTCAGCCAAAGTGTCTCCAATCTCTTAATCACTTTATTATAAAAAACAAGCTAGTTATATTACTACAACTTTGTGATCATATTTAAAAAATTACCTATTTACAAACGAATAGTTGACCCGCCCATTTCCATACAAAATTACCCATTTTGACGGGTCACCCTCGTTAACCAAACTCATTGGATGACAACAAAATTATGCTTGAGAGAAAATAAAGGTAAATGTGTACCAATAGCTACTAAGAAATGAATACCCAAGATAGACCAGCCTCAGTCTAAAGAGAGGTCTCTTTCCCCAACAATAGAAGATTTTGAGCCTCGTTTCCATATCCAAGGATTTTTTATATGGTTCCTTCCTGGATAACATTACAAAATTAAAACTGCTTGCTTGAAGAAGATTATTACACTAACGAAGATGATTTTTTTTCACCCGAAGTATGTTCTCTAGATAGCATTTCATTATATTGTTTGGAGTCGTTACTAAGTCTTCAAAATCAGTCGCCATCAAGGGATCAACATGCCACGTCATCATCGTAGATCCATCTTGTTCTTTTCTTGACTCTTTAAAACTTACTCAAAAAAGATATTCTCGTAACATGCGGGGGTTTATTTTCATAACAAAGAGCCTAAAAGGAAGGGATGGGGAATTTGGAGGGAAGGAGAACTAGATTCTTGGATTGGTAGTCCGTGTGATTAACGCAACACTTACCCTAACAAACTACTAGCAATTATATCCATCAATTGTACGTACATTCGTTTAGCGTCAACTTCCGTCATAGTGTGTACCATTTTGATTTTCGTCTAGTTTCTAATATAACTTCAGTCAATTGCAAGTTTGTGCTGATCTAATATAACTGATTTACCACTCTCAGCATATATACAGTTGTTAAATTTCAAAACCAAATAAATTTTATAGGTTTGCACTTTGCAGTATGATCTACATATTGATCAATTTGGTAATGTTTATATATTTAAGTTGTGAATATGTAAAATGGTCGTTTGATTTTCCAAAAAAATTGTTTGTTTCAATCACGAATAGCAACTAATCAATAAAGCCTTTTCATTTCATTATCAGCCAGAATCACAAACGTTCAACAATTGGAATATAACCATGAATGATATATGCATATAACGGAATGGTAGAAAACATTGAACCAATGCCCCGAGTTCTAGTAGAGACATCTGCATACTGCAAATGATGATGACATTACCTAACGGAATTGTAGAGATGTCGCTACGAGGGTCTGCTACGAGTGATTTGTTAAACTCTATTGTGCTTCACTTCCCCCTCTTTGAATTCTTTAAGAACCATTTCCTCAGGTTGCGCGACCGATCCAAACCAAAGTGTGTTGTCGTATACAACAATCCCATTTACTTTCGCTAGTTTCATTATTCTCTCGTGATAGTTGATGTAGTTTACTTTATCTGCATCAGCAAAAGCATAGTCAAGACTTCCTTCATTACTAGACTAATTTAGGGAGATAAATTGTTGATTAGGTGTGTAACAAAATTAGAGTAGAGTTACGAACAACAAATGGTACAAAAACTTACATTTTCTTGCAATTTATCGGCTACGAGGGTCTGCTACGAGTGATTTGTTAAACTCTATTGTGCTTCACTTTCCCCTCTTTGAATTCTTTAAGAACCATTTCC
>BQNB010062897.1:3822-35900 GCA_026074375.1 Tanacetum coccineum
TCCTTTGTGCTTATTAAGTATAGGACTATGTCTGTTTTTAGCTTATTAGTTCTCTTATTTGCTTATTGAGTCTAAAATATCCAAACAGTTTTAGTTAAAAGCATATAAGCATTAAACTAGCAATCTGTCACTCTTAATTAGCTTTTTCCTAGCTTAAAACTAAGTTCTGTCAAAAGTTTTTTTTATAGTTGCTTAATTTTGCTTATTCTTGAGCTTTTTCAAAAAGAAAAAAAACATGTTTTTGCAAAAAGGTAGGTCATAGGACTCAAATCTGTGACCTCCCTCACACAACACACAGACCTTAACCATTGCGCCCTTGGGACTTTTTCATTCATACATTGCACCTTTAATATCTTATATGCATTTAGTTTTTAGCTTATCAGCTTATTTGATTTTTAGCAGCTTATACGTTTATGCTTTTTGAGTAATTTTTCTTTGCAAACCTCCTTTTTAGCTTAAAGAATTTTTATAAATTTTCTTAAATTTTTAGGATTAAGTTTAGTATTTTTTAATTTAATTTTTAGTATTATTTAGTTTTAAAAAATGGTTTTAATTAGATTAAAAATAAATAAAAAATATTTTATGTCTTTTAAAAATTACGATGAGGGACGGAGAAAGTGTTTCGTGAAGAAAAGAATCAAGTAAATAAATAAGATAATGATCAAAGTGATCTAAACTAAAATCCTTAGGGATTAAGACGATTATGCATTTGTACTCAATAAATTTAAGTGACACGAGACAATACCCTAAATTCAAAAGACAGTAAGTCACTTAAATGTATTAATCATTACAATCAAATATATTGATGTACAAGACTATGTGACGTCTATACGTTTACTTAGATAGACGGACCTAATAATATAGTGTGGGTGCACAAGAAAGACACACAGATCATATAAAAGCTTACATAAAAGAATGATTATGTCACATACATATATATCGTACAAAACATGTTAGCATTTAGTATTTAATAACATGTATCATAAATATAAACTTATAAATATTAAACCGAGATTGCTAACTAAAAGCGAAACCATCTAAATAGTTATGCATTCAAGAATTAAGCAAGTAATCATTGAGTATCAAAATAGCATAAAGATAATATAATCATATTTCACGAGAACAAGTTAACATTTTGAAATCACAACAATACATATGCGAGGTGCAAGTAGTCTAGATAGACTAAAGAGAATTCTAATTACTACTTGACTAATAAGAAATCCTAATGAAATACAAAGTTTATTAATGTTAACTATCATTAGGCATATTTAGAAAGATCCATTTAATCAAGTTAGAGAATGAATATGAGACTATCACTAGCGGTGCTCAATTCAGGCTAAACACGACCATTTTTACGGGTTATATCACGAACTCAACTTCCTTCCGGGAAGCAATTCAACCGTTAGGTTAAATTGAATTTCTAGTGCAATAGATTCTCTAGTAGTCATTATTATTTTAGAATAAAATAGAATTCCCGCATTTTCCTAATGAAGTGTAGCAAAGATGAAATTGAATTGTCCACTAATACTTGGCCTAATATGACTCAACTAATATGTTTCAATTCTGGTTCTCATAGTCCTAATAATAACGTGTAGAATTATAAGGTTAAATAAGAGAGCAAGCAAGATGTCATGAGTTTAAACAAGATTTAGTCTTTTAGGAGTTAGGAGTATACTTACGTGTGACAATGTGGAATGTGCTACATTAAAGCATTTTAAGAATGCACCTTTGCATGTCTTTTTGAAAATAATCTATTTAAGGTTATTTACCTCAATAGATATTGTGAATATTTCATTATAGAAATTATGATGTACTATAGGCTAGTTACATGTATGTTAGACCATAGACAAGTGCAAAATGACAAAAGGAATATATTCGAATTTGATGACCACGGACGGATCTACCTAAATCAAAGACGAATATCCCTTATGGAGGATCCATAGGTCGCACTATTGTTTGAAAACAGACAGAACACGATTTCTCGTTATTTGGGCGATGGTGTTAACTTTTTAGTAATGGGAGAAGCTTATATATGTTATAAGGGTTCTTGGTTTGAACTTTCAGATTCGACCTTCAAGTTTTGAGCGTAACTTGGAAGTTGTCATGAATTTCCCGATGGAATTTCAACGATGTCAATCCTACTAGGAGTGTGTTAGCTTTTAGCATATTTTTAACCATTGCTAATAACACAAGTATTATGAACATTTAGACGTAACAAAGCATCGTCAATACAAGTGTGAATTGCAATTCAATGATTATTCTTTTCGTCTTATGATCGATTTCATAATTTCATGTAATAACAAAAAATAATTAAACATGTAGACTCAGAAAATATCTATGGTCGTTTTATTGATATTTCCGTTATCTAGATAAATTCTAGTCTCGATTCCATGTTCATATTTCAAACATTTTTAATTGGATAGAATAATGAGATTAATTATCGTTTGAATAATAATCATTTTTATATTCGAAGTCCACTTACGATCACTTATATAAAGAAAGCAAAATAATGGTTTATAGAATATGTTCCATAATTCCTAATCCTAATTTTAGATAATTGATTTGTTCTCGTTTTGCATACTTAGTTAAAAATAAGGTTATGCTTATTTGGCATAGAGAGAAAAGGTTATAACAAAAAGTAGATTTGAGTCTTGATTCGTGCTTTTGAATTGTATGAGCAAGGTTACATATATTGTGCATTTGCTCGTGTTTGGTTTTTCGGAAATGAAAACTTTACCAAATACATTGCAAGGTAAATTACTTGAATATCTCAGACGAAAACATCAAGTTCTCAATCCACTTTGACTTACATTTTTAAACATGTTATAATTGAAAATAGGAAACATCACAGAGAGAAAACCAATTGGACATGTAGACTCAATATAACTAACATTATCGATGAGTGGGTGTGATACTAACGTATGTATAGTCTTTTTTGTAGGAAACTAGAAGGGGGGTTGAATAGTTTACCGGTTAATTGGCCGTTTTAAAACTTTGCTTAGAAAATTGTTTGATTCGAGTTGTATGTCAATCAATTAACAATATGAATTCCACTAAACATCCTAATGTAATGAACTAAAGTAAACAATAACAATAAACGAGAGATAGAGAAAGAAACGATCAAACCAAGAACACCAAAAGTTAATAGTTTTTCACATGAATCACCTCTTCGTGTTCCTACTATCCACTCCATGGGAAGTACTACACTCGAGATTTCACTATGTCAACAAGCTCTTTTTAGGCAGAGAAAACCGTTTACACGTCGCTTACTTTCTTTTCTGACACTAAGCTAGATGTCGGGTTCTAATCTTATCTAGAACCAATCCTAAGACTTCACCAAATCTATAACACTCACAAGAATATATACCCTTAGGGATTGACATACAGACCAAAACACACTACTACACAATTGTACACTATTGGATCTAAAAAACCATGCACAATTTCACACAAACAACACAACGGGAAGTAGATTAATGGAAAGATTTTGATCTGAGAAGGAAGGATAAATCACTTGATAACAATTACGTGTATGTAGAGATAATAACGATTATTCTTCTCTGCACTGAATTAGAAGAAGAAGAAGAAGAAAGAATTAATCACTTAAAACAAGATCAAGGGTTATGTTCGTAATGCAAGATATGTGTTTAGAAAGAATGAAAGAAGAGAGAAAAGTAGATGTTGAGAAACATTCATGGCAAGATAGGTTTGATTTTCAGATGGGTTGTCTTAGTATTATATAGAAGAACAAAAAGAAGCCGTTATGTTGGCGGCGGTCCCGGCGGTCCCTAATATATAAGGGGGCTGACAGGCCTATAAGGGGGCCGTCGTAGAGTACGCTTCTCTTTTTGTCTTTTTGTGGGGAAGGTGTTATCTGTTTTGGAACCTTCTATTTTGGGGGGGAAATCTTATTTCAAATTTATTATTTTAATAATACATTTCTTTTATGAATAAATAATTTATTTTTATATTTTTATAAAAACACTTTTGTAGAAATGTAAGGTTTAAGAAAAATATTTTCTTGATCACTAATCATGTTTAATGATTTGTTTTTCCATACCTTAAGTGGATTAACTTAGGAAATCTCAGAATTTTACAATGTAGAAATTTATAAATGTTTATTTTTTAACGTAAACGGTTTTATATTTTGGTATTATCAAAACATCAGAGGATCGAAAATATAAATAACATTTTTAGACATTATTTGTATTAACAATCTCCCCCTTTTTGGTGATGACAAAATATAAACTCATTTAGTATAAAATTAGAGGTTTATAAATTACTAATGAGTTTAATTCCATTTTTCCCCCTTTTTGTCAAATCCAAAAAGGTTGATCGTCAAATTGTAGTAGGGAGAAAGAAACGATGGATTAAAGACTTCCCCTGATGTAATCACCCCCTTTGTTAGGGCACCAAGGGATCGATCTTACGATAATTTGTTTGCTACAAAACAAGGTTAGAAGTACAAGTGCAAGCCAACATAGCATGACAAATATCTTAAGAGAATAAATCACACTTTTTGAAACTCATAAATAAAGTTCATTCAAATTGGTAGAAAGATCATACATAGTCATGATGATACAATATAAGATAGTTGTAACAAAACACATCATATTAAAGCATAGTAACAAATTGAAATCTAAAAATACATTAAATCCTAGAATAGTTCATAGTTATTCATTTGTAAACAAAATGTCCTTGGAAATCAATTATTAAGCCATTTGAAAAGGGTCTATGGTTGAAGTGGAAAGTGAGTTATGAAGGCGGTAGTTAGACGATACTCGAGATGAGCAAACATGTTCATTTCATCTCAAAGGTTCAAATGGAGGTTACAGTTAAGGAAACAACAAATATAAGTTGATCCATGATAGTCATGATAATTGTAGTAGAGTGATGTCCATGATAGGAGGTTGAGGTGGTGGTGGTGAATGGTGAAGGTGACGTGAGAAGATTTTCAAGAGTGGTGATTGGTGATAGTGATACAGTGTATCCAAAGAATGGAAGGCTTTAAGTAATTGAGGGTTAAAAGCTCTCTGAGAGGGAATCTAAGATTTCTCAAAGCAAAGGGTTCAAAGTTTTAAGGAAGGTATTGGTATAATTGAGAATGGAAGTGAAGTAGAAGTTTGATTGAAAAGAAGATATGCATTAACTTCATAGAGGGGTATGATTTGTGGATGGAGTTTTTGATGTGCATTTGGAGGAGTTGGTTGAGGAAACGTAGTGTAGGAGAAGGGTGTAGTGGTGAACTTCTTCATTCACTAGAGATGTTGACAAATAGTTATCTAGGAGGGATTATGGTTAATTTAATTTTCTTAGAAGGGTTTGAAGAAGAAGCATTGGTGGAATTCATGGTAGAGTTTGGTTGAGGAAGATGAAGATGACAAGAAGAATAGGAAGAGGCTTATTTAATTTGAAAGCAAGTGATAAAAATGGAAAATCATGTGTGTTAAGAAAACACTTTCCAAAAGTTGTTTAGCAATATGCAGAAGTGTTAGCTGGGTCTAAGAAAGAATAGTCAAGTACACAGAAAACCAGGAGTCACAGTAAAATTTCTGTGACTTCTGATGGCGGTCCCATATTTATATGGCGGTCCTAGATATATTAGGGGGTCGTCCCTTATTTATGGGGGCCATTCTCTGGAGACAGGAAATTTTTCCAGTTTTCCTAATTTTCTGTAAATCCTGTACAAAAATAATTTCTTATTTTTCCCTTTTGTATTCAATTCCAATTCATCATGAATCATCTAGCATTCAACAATCAAGGTTATAAGATTAAATATCCTAAGCTCAATCAAGAAAGCATGTATATAGGCAAATTGACACATTCACAAGCATGCATAATATCATAAGAACAACTAGAGTGTATCAAGGTGTACGCAAACATGGATTTAGGATGATAAAATTGAATGATCATCCAAGGCAAGTAATGTTGCCCGTACTAAATATCTACCAAGTAGCATAAGTTTAAAATGTCTAAGCATAGTAGATTAGTAAATAATATAGATAATAATGTCATAAAGCAATTTCCCTTATTGCTCACTTCTTCATGTTTCTCCACAACCTTCTAAGACTTTTTCCGATTGACCTTACTCCACCACGTTGCTCATCTCGTAATTGTACTTGACGGTTGATGATTTCGGTTTGGCAGGTGTAAAATGGTTCAAGGTGAGGGTCAATGTTAGGTGGGTTTTGAAAGACTTGAGGAACTAGATTATTTAATAGAGTTGACATAATGAATGGAAGGAGTGCGCTGCACGCTAGGTCCCTTCGTCATTCCCATCGTCATCAACATCGTTGAGATGAGAATGAGGATGGTTGATCGATAGGTGGAATAAGAAGAATGGATGACACCTCTTCTGTGTCCATGATATCTTCACTGGGTTTTTGCTCTAGTTGAGCCGGCAAGAGGAATCATGACACGATCGTACAAGACATAGGACTCATTTTCCAAATCGGGATTTTCCCAATGTGATTTAACACAAACAAGTTAATAACCAAACCAAAGGGTAGAATTAACCGTACTTTTGTTAGTAACCCACTCCATTCGTATTGACATGAAATAAGGCAAGGTTTGAATCTTCAGAGTGTATGACACATAAAAGCATAGATAACAAAGACATGCAGGAACATGATCTCTTGATTACCCCCTAGTCAAAAGACCATTTTACTGATATTTCATCTAAAGGCTTCAAGGGATTTGCTCAATTTTACGAGTTATAACTTGATATTCAGAACATCAATTTCTTCCTCATGAACGAATGTCGACGGACAATTACCATATGCAAAGAATCTGGGTCGATTAATACGAATAGACGAGATGGATGCTCCATAATGGAAGGAAGATTGGTTTGATAAGACCATCCGAAGCGATACACATATGCCAACAGCCATCAAGTCCCCCTCTATCGGTAAAGACGACACGCACTCTCACAAGGTAATCAAAATTTGAGCAAATTCTTCAAGAAGTAAGAAAGAAAAGATTTTGAATAACAAATTGTGACAACATTACCTTCGTCAGAAAACTGAGTCGATATTGACTATAATACTCCCGAGAATGAAGCGAGATAAATTTGTTCATATTATTTCAAGAAGACACTCGAACTTGACAAAATGGAACAAAGACCAAATCATAGTTTAGACCGCAAATTTGTCAAAAACCAACCTAACCCACCCATGAGTGCAAGGCTTTCAAGGTCTCTTAGTTTTCTTTTATAGGAGTATGGTATTCAATTTGAATCAATGTATGTATTCACTTGTATTTTAATGAACTTCAGATGACTTATGAGGCATGATTTCCTATAAACAAAAGCGAATCACATTTTAATTACCGTTTCACTTGAAATTGGTTATGCACATCGCTTCTAGTGTTGTCTAGATTAACACATGTGGAGTAACGAGTAACTCGACTATATATAAAATTCTAAAGTTAATCCAAACGCTCCTTAATATTGATGTTAGCTCATCCAAAACAAGTTGACAAATAACTTATGAATTATGTATCTTGAAATTTGTTCATGAGATCATTATGCATGTGTTTGAAAATGGTTTTGTATTGGATTAACAATGCACAACAGCAATTTATTATGTTCTCAACATGAGTGATTGAAAATAAAATTAGGTTTTGGTTCGAAATCATTTTTTTAAAACAAAATCAGTAATTGTAAGCAAGTCTTAATATCCTACGGAAAGCATATTAGTTATACCATTGTATCGCTAGTTTCTTAATTGTACAAAATTGAAAGAAAACACAAAAA
The DNA here is from genome assembly GCA_026074375.1 of Tanacetum coccineum. Taxonomy (NCBI): domain Eukaryota; kingdom Viridiplantae; phylum Streptophyta; class Magnoliopsida; order Asterales; family Asteraceae; genus Tanacetum; species Tanacetum coccineum. The sequence goes on from BQNB010062897.1 coordinate 11,576, forward strand.
TCCCCAATTTTAATTTTGGTGTTCATCATGAACCCTAGACTCAAATTGAAAGAAAATTGATGAAATGACTTACAATTGATGATCTTTGTGATATTAGGATTGATTATAATAGTGTTGATTTGATCTTCAAATGATGTTTTAATGGTTGAATTTAATTTGATGGTTTTAGGTATGGTTCGCAATGCAAGCAGAATTCAGAGTGTTTGTTTTTGTGTTTTGAAAAATTTTGTTTAAGTGTTTCATATTATGGTCTGCTGATGGCGGTCCCATATCTCCTGGCGGTCCCAAATAATAAAAGAGGGGGTGGGGTTAGGGGCCGCCTATATGGGGGCCGCCCTCAGTAAAGGGTATTGGACTTGAGTTTTTGACGAAAATTTAACAAAGAGGAGTGACATTTTAATTTGCTTTCGCAATTAAAAAGATAAAGCACTTCGGATGAATTATTCAAGTTGTCCCACGACAAAACGGAGTGGAACCCGGAACTAGAATCTAAACTAGAAGAATGAAAAGCGGAATCACATGAGGTTTATGGATTGTGTTCCATCATTCCTAAACCAAACGTAGTATAGTTTACAAAAGACGATTTACGATTAAGGGGTTTTAGTAAAAATTCCGGCGATGTTGTCCGAACGGACGGCACTTATTCAAATTGAGATCATGTCCTTATTTAGGAATTATCACGAGAAAAGTGTGGCGTATTTCAGAAATGTTTTTGGTACGAGAATGTTGCACTGGGTATTTGCTAAGTCAATCGCGCCTTTATTGTTGTCACAACATGATGGAACAGTCATCGAGTCGTACGTCCATATTCGATGAAAGCTTTGTTTTCATGCCATAGTGCTTGTGACATGGGTTTTCCTTTCCGGCGCTTTCGTATTTAGCTTCGGTATGGTATAGCAAGCGATTTTGCTTCTTCGAGAACCAAGATTTCAAACAACATCCCAAGAATGAACGAACTAACAGCTAGTGCTCTTTGACCACATAACTCCCGCATGATCAGAGTCGCATATACTACGGTTTCTATGACCTGGTCCCCTTAGGATACCATAATCCTAAGTAGCGTATGCCATTAAGTATCGGAGATACGGACTAACCACTTCAAAGTGAGAGGTTTTGGGGAGCCACTAGAAAGCTGGCAAAAGGCAGACACCAAAGCGTGATATCGGGCCTACGTTGCTGTAGGTATAAATAACTACATATATCAGTGCCTTCGAAAAACTTGGTACTACTACCGAGGCTCACACTCTTCAATATATGCTTTAAAGTTTAGAGTAAATCGGAGGACATGGGGTTCCATTGTTTAGAATCTTTTATACCAAATTTCATAAGCTTTCTTTATATACTTAGATTGATTAAAGACTATACCGTCTTCATTTGTTTAATTTGTAAGCAAGGAAAAGGTTAAGTTCCACCCATCATGCTCATCTTGAACTCGTCAAGCATGATTTTGGCAAATTCATCACACATGTCTTGACAAGTCGAACCAAATATAATGTCATCGACATATATTTGAACAATGATGAGATTTGAACTTTTCTTCTGAGTAAAAAGAGTGTTATCTACCATTCCCATTTTATATTCATGTTTAATAAGAAAAGATTTTAATCTATCATAGCTAAGAATTTGGGTCTTTTTAAGACCAATAGAAAAGCTTGTCTTAATATTATAAACATAGATCAAGGTTTTCAAAATCAATGATATCCCGAGGTTGTGCCATGTATAAAACTTCTTCATTTATAAAACCACCAGAATGCACTTTTTACATCCATTTGGAATAATTTAAAATCTAAGGCGCAAGCATAGGCTAATAATATCCTAATAGATTCAAGTCTAGCAACCAGGGCATAAGTTTCATCATAATCGATGCCCTCTTGTTGGTTGTAGCCTTGAGCAACTAACCTAGCCTTATTTCGAAAACAAGACCGTTCTCGTCTAACTTATTCCTAAACACCCACTTAGTTCCATACTTTTCCTATTCTTAGTTTGTTGGAACTAACTCCCAAACCGTCGATAAGTATGATTGATTTAATTCTTCTTGCATGGTGACTATCTAACTTTCATCTCCGTATGGCTTTAATTTATATCTTAGGTTTTTCTATAGTTGATATAAAATAGTAGAAGTTACTTTGGTTTTAGGCTTGTGATCTAAGGGTTCATTGATTAAGGTTTCCTATAACATTTTCTAAGGGATAGTTCCTACATTCCTTAATATTGACTATTTTGTCAATCTCTAATGTTTCATCCTCAACAACATTTTAGGTTTTTTCTTTTCGATTTCCTCAACTAGCTTTCTCTTTACTCTAAGTCGTCATCTACCAAGGGTGAATGTTATTAGAGGGTGGAGAGTTACATCGAATTCAACGTTGAGTGATTCTTTGATTTGCCTAGTTTGTTTATTAAGAAAAATATAGCTTTACTATTTTGGGAGTAACCTAGAAAAGACGACTTCCGTAATGACTTTGGTCAAACTTGGTGAGGTGGACTTTAGTGTTATGAAACGAAGCACTTGCTTCCAAACACTCTAAAAGAGTCAAGAGTAGGTTTCCTACCTCTCAAGATTTCATAAGGTGTTTTTTCTAGAATGGCTCTAATTAGGATTCGGTTGAGAATATATGTTGAAGTATCTATGGCGTTACACCAAAACTTTTGTGGTAACGATTGCTCGTTCAACATGGTTTTACTTATTTCCCGAAGTGTCTTATTTTTCCTTTCAATCATGCCATTAAATTGAGGAGTACGTGGAGCCGAGAAGTTATGAGTAATACCATTTGCATTACAAAAACTCTCCAAATTGCACTTCATATCGAATTCTCTTTGGTGGTCGATCTTATTGACACTAACTGGACATACCTATATTGGTTTTGTGGATTTTCTTAACCTAAAATAGTTTCGAATGTGATAGAAGAAGCTGTAGTTTTATTCTTAAGAAACCAGTCCAAGTATACCTTATAGTAATCCTCTACTATGACTAAGGTGTATTGATTTCCTCTCCGTAAAACTCCGTACGGCAATGGACCAAAAGATCCATGTGGGAGAAGTTCTAAGCACTAAAGTCGTTGAGACTAATGTTCATAGCTTTGTGACTAACGTGAGCTTGTTTTTCCAATTTGCAAGCTCAAAAAGGTGATCAAACTTAAGCTTAGGTAAGTTTCTAACTAATTCCTTAGAAGCTAACGATTGAATGAGACGCATATTTGCGTGACCTAATCTTCTATGCCACAAGGTGGAATTCTCATCAATCGTTGCTAGTCAAATTTGATCCTTTGGCTTATTTCCTAATTTCATCACATATAAAGCCTTTCTTCCCTATAACTCTACCTATGACTTTTACGTTAGTATAGTGATTACACTATCATGTTCAAAGAAAGTTACTTTACACTTATGTTTTTGTTTTATTTACATATTTATCTTATACGTAGCAAGTTTAACAAAAAATCCAAAGTTATCAACATGTTTCTACAATATCTATTTTGAGAGTCCATTAGAAATCGTACCTTTTCCAATTATGTTTACCGTGAAGATTACTAACCAAAAATGACATTACTTTCATTGTATGCTTGTAAGTTAGAGAAGAGTTTTCGGTTACCCATCATATGTTAAGAGCAGTCCCGCTATCCTTGATCCATTTCGTCGGGCTCCAAGGTCGATCACCAAGGCATCTCATTATAAAAGACAATAACTCAACATTTGGGTCCCAATATCTCATGGGTCCCAAGTTGTTAGTACCAACACCCTTGCATTTGATACAATTGGTTTTGGGATGTGAGAATGGAAGACACATTTTTCCATGGCAAGGTACTTTGGCTGGAAAGTTGTTTCCAAGTTACGGAAATCTATGAGGTTGTGGTTTTGTCGACCGAACCATGTCTTTTTGGTTGCATCGCATTTTATGGATTAGAAAAATTATATTGACTCTTCTAGGAGTGGAGTTTTGATATAAATTGAAGTTTTGAAAAATCCAACTCTGGGTTTTAGATAATGGCTTATAGATTTGTTTAAACATCATTGTCCACTAGCAACAGGAACTTTGACTTTTGGTTTACAATTATGTGTTTGGTCTAGGACCCAAAATAGATTTTTGAAAAGACCCACTTTTCTCAGATACAGGCGTTGTTGGTGGCGGTCCCATATTTATTTTAAGGGCCGCCTGAACATTAAGGGGGCCGCCCATATTTATGGGACTTCCATCAGGAGACGCCGTGATTTTACTAATTTTATTTCCTTAGTTCCACTAGATGGTGCTTCAAAGATTAAACCCTAAACCTAATTTATCACTGGAGCTTTTGATTATTTAAACATTGTCATCAGCAATGTGTACTCTTTTCAAATTTGTTTAATCTAGTAGAATTCTTCTTGAGGCTTTTTCATTTTCAATTTTAAGTGTATGAAGAATTGTACAATCAATATCAACTACCCTATGTTTTTCTCGAGTGTGGACAATTTATCTTTTAATTCTCTAAGTTCCCTTTTCTAGACTATTTCTATAGCTTTAGCTTTTTTATTCTATGAATATCTTAAAACTCACTTGCATAATTTATCATATTCGTTGTCTAGAGCTAAATCATCAATTGATGAGTTTTCATCACTAAAGTAGGAGGATTTGGAACATCCTCATTTGGTGCTTGAGCTACAAGACATGTCTCATCTTGTGAGGATCTTCATCATTCTCTTCACCGCTATCGCTCCAAGAACCTCCAACAAATGTTCTTTGGTTCTTGTCTCTCAGTGGCTTTGGACATTCTCTAATAAGATGATTTGGATCTCCGCATCTAAAGCACTTCCTTTCACTTTTGCTATTTTTGTCGTCTCGGCTTCTTTAAAGGTCTTTTCTGTCCATTCCAGATTTTCTAACGAAGTCTAAACCATCTTTTCTTAAAGAACTATCTTGAAGTCTCTTACCGCCAAGGGTACTCTTCGTCTTTTCCACTAACCGGAAGTTGAACACTCTTCATCACTAGATTCTTTCTTAGCCTTTAAAGCAAGAGATTTCCTTTCAACTTTTGCTTTGACTATTTTGGAATCTTTCTTTGTGATCATCTCATAGACCTTGAGGTTTCTAATGAGCTTATCAAGAGATAGTGATGTTAAGTCTTTCGACTCTTCAATCGCTGTGACCTTTGCTCTCCATTTTAGATGTAGAGCCTGAGAACTTCCTTACGTAGTTCTTCACTAGAATACCATCATCAAGAGATTTAAGACTAGTAATAATAGTATTAAAATCTAGCAAATGCACCAATCTAAAAAAATAGATTCGTCTTCCCTGGAATGATATTGTTTATATTATTAAACCAAAAGGTTGATCTTATTATCTTTGACTTGGCTATTACCTTGATGGATGATTAACAAAGTTTTCCCAATTTCTTTTTCCGTATTGCACACGAAAATTCGTTCATATTCTTTTCTAGGCAAAGCATTGTAAATAACCATTTTGGCTTCATTATTTTCGCAAGCCTTCTTTTTAAGACATCAATTGTTTTTTAAAAGGGACAAAACCTCATCAAGTTTGGTTTCCGGATTTTGAATAATAGTTAAAGATCACCATTTGTAATAACATGCAAAGATCTAGATCTTTGATTTAACTATAGTCTCTATCTATTTTTCTATATAATTAAACTATCACTTTTCAAAAAGTGGTGGTCTTTGCAATAGATTTCCCTCTAGAAAAATGTCGGAATCCAAGATCGATTCCAAGCTTTAAAAAAACAATTATTATTTTAGAAATCTTGAGTGACCTTGGCCCAGATACCAATTGTAGGAAACTATAAGGGGGGAGTTGAATAGTTTACTGGTTATTGGCCATTTTAAAACTTTGCTTAGAAATTTGTCTTTGATTCGAGTATGTTAATGTCAATCAATCATCAATATAATCACAACTAAACTATCAATGTAATGAACCTAAAGTAAACAAAAATAATATTAGAAAGAATAGAGAAAGAAACTTACATAACCACGACACCAAGATTTATAGTGGATCGCAACGAAGCACCCTTCTTCGTTCCTACTCCACCTCCTCGAGTACACCACTCGAGATTTCATATGTCAACTCAGCTCCCTTTTAGGCGGAGATAATCGTTTACACATTACTCTTACTTTCTTTTTCCGACACTAAACTAGATGTCTGGATCCTCATCTAGCAAGAAATCAATCAAGACTTCATAAAATCTTTACACTTCACAAAGTGTATACCTTGGATTTGACACATAATTCCAACTCACACCAATACACAATTTACACTATTGGATCTACACACAACCAATTTACACAACACATAAAGTAAATTAATGAAGATTTGTGATCCTTGAGGAGGAAGAGAGAGATCATTGATAACAATTCGTATGTAGAAAGAATACGATTGTTCTTCTCTGCACTTGATTAGAAGAAAGAAGGCAGGAAGAAAGAATTAAACACTTGAAACAAGATCAAAGTATTTAGTGAACAAGAAATGTGTTTTTAGAAAGAAATAAGAAGAAGAAAAGTATATCTGAGAAAATTCATGGCAAAGGTTCTTTTTTTAGATTGTTAAGCCCAGTATTGTATAGAAGACAAAAAGATCCGTTATGCAGGCGGCGGTCCCGAAGTCCTTAATAAATAAGGGGGTTCCAGGACCAGATTAAGGAGGTCCGCCGTAGAGTACGCTCTTCATTTTTGTCTTTTGTGGAAAGGTGTCAATCTGTTTTGGAAACTTTCATTTTGGGGGGGGAAATCTGATTTCAAGTTATATATTTTAATAATACATTTTTTATGAATAAAATATTTTGATTTATATTTAATAAAAACCTTTTGTAGAAAAATAATGTTTAAAAAAATATTTTCTTGATCACTAAGTCATGTTTAATGATTTGTTTATCAGACTTAAGTGATTATCTTAGAAATAGAAATATTTTAAACATGTTATTATTAATAATAGGAACACACCTATTGGACATGTAGACTCAATATGACATCATTATCACAAGTGTGAGTTATGAACTGATGTATATTCTTTTCGTCTTTGAAAGGGATGACATTTTTTTCATATCAACCTAGTGTGATTGAGTATGTAGATTCAAGATAATATCTTTTGTTATGGTTTTGATATAATCTTAAAGCTAGACAAATAATGAATCCGATTTCATATCCAAACTCAAAAGAACTTGGCAATTAGATTAGAAAGATAATATCAATCATAATTTGAATAATGAATCGATATATATCCGAAATCTTTCTTGACCCTCCTAACACTCTTTTAAAAGAAAAATTATAAATATTTTCCTAATGTGTTTTATTAAGACCAAGACTCGTCTTAAGCGTGAGATCATTTAAAATGATGAGTTTACTTGTTTCTTTGGTATTGTCGTATATTTTACATGTGAGAAAAACTTATTAGTTATTGTGCACAATATGCTTAGATTTTGACTTCTAAAGAGTTCACAAAATTATCTTAGTCATTTTTAAGCATTACAGATCTTTTTCGAAACTACTACATGTTTATATAATATTTTCAAACTTTTGACTAGAGCGAATATTTTCATTTCAAGTTAATGTTAATGTGAAAATTTATTCGAAGATAAAACTTCAAAATGAAAGTGTTTTCTTACCAAGAAAGTTAATCTTTCAAATTTAGAATTACAAGAAATTCTAAGTTTATTTTATTCCAAATATTTATTAGTTATGATTGTGAATTAGACTAATGTAAGCACAAACTAAGTTTTAAAACACATTTTCCTTTTATTACATACTAATGTGTTATTATGATCTTGTCTCTTATCTAGACAACCTATGTTTAAACAAGATAGTGGGATGACATGATCTAGAGACTTTGTTGAGACTTTGATAAAATGGAAGTGTTGAATATATAGTGGTGACACATTTTATCAGTTAAAGTAGTAGCACGATAATCGTGCAATACAATATTATTCAAAAGATTTGACAAACTTGCTTAGCTCTCAATCCTAAGTGGGTTAACATAAGTTATAGGATTTACAAAATGTTGATATAACATTTGTAAACGAAGTGATCTATATCTATATGCAATGCAAAAGCAATTTCTCAACTTAGTACAAGAGATCTTCCATAAGATCAATTGACGCATATGCATGAACACTAATAAATAATACACATGACGAAATTATGCTAATCAACAAAGAAGCTCAACTACAAATGCAATAAGCATATAAGAGATTAATTAACCATATTAAGATGCAAAGTAGAACAAATAATCATTTAGCATAACACACATAAATACTACACTTCGTTTTGTGTATTAAATATAACAACGTATACATAGCTTGATTTTATTTGGAAATAAATTAGTTTTCTTCCCATTAGTAAGTTTGAAAAATACATTTACTTTCCAATGATAAAATACACCAACTTTCAAAAGTAAACCAACTAGAAGTGTCCGACTCGAAAGGAAATGTTAAAATCAACTTTTTACGCTAAAACAAAATTTTAGTTTTGGACACTCTATGGCATTTTGCTTATTTGACAAACTTAAAATTTGAGTTAATACTTGAGACACATTCCATTGGAAAGTACATTTAAAATTCTTCAATTTTGGTTTTTGAATCATCGAAATCCGACGCACGATTGATTTTCTATGAATTTTTGAAGTTTGACAAAAACTAAAAATGTCATAGACGGATCCACCATTTTGGTGGATCCGTGGATCGCACAAGTGGTGAAATTTTGGCAGAATCGTTTATTTCACTTTTAGACACATTATTCCCTTTGTATGGGATTTTTTAAAAGACCTTCAAGCTATTGTAACACTTTATATTTAACACCAAAACTTGTAAGTACTAAACAAAGAACTTTTCACATTATGTGTCGCTTGATAGGAAATTTGATACATGGACCGTGCTCTATTTTAAAAACCATTTGTTTTGAAAACTAGAGCGACGTGGCTCTGGTACCAATTGTGGAATCGTAGAGGGGGGTGAATACGTTTCCTTTATAAACTTAAGACTTTTGTATCAAACAACCAATCAAGTTTATACTACAACAACTATACTAAATAACATCAAACAAAGCATATCATCACAACACAATATACAACACAAACATAGATGCAATGCAAACATAAATATAAAGCGATAAAGGCAAATATAAATGTAAAGCGATAAGTAAAAGAAAGCGCAAACCGGACACGATGATTTATAGTGGTTCGGCTACGAAGCTCCTCTTCGCCCTACTCCACTCCCCGAGTACCCAACTCGAGAGTTACTTCACTAGATCAACAAGCTCCTTTAAGGCGGAGAAAACCATACAACGTCGCTTACACTTTATCCGGTACTAAGCTAAATACCGAGTCCTACTTCGAGGTAGAACCAACCTAACGTCGCTTACACTTTATCTGGTACTAAGCTAAATACCGAGTCCTACTTTGAGGTAGAACCAACCTAACGTCGCTTACACTTTATCCGGTACTAAGCTAAATACCGAGTCCTTCTTCGGGTACAACCAAACCCGTTATGTTTTATGACCCAACATAACAAACCTTGTGTTTTATAGCCTAAACACATAAACCACCTAACATCTCCTTTGTTGTATAAAGATTGATACACAAATGTGTATATTGATGATCCAAGACATAATTGTCAATTGGATGTAAAAGCCTAATCTAAAACATCAAGATCACTAAGCATGATGTTGTTGATGAAGATGACAAGTCTCTTGGCTTGTTGTGATGGATCTTCATATATGTAGGTATGTGGTGGATGATGATGGCAAGATCTCTAAGCTTGCTTGAATAGAGGATCATGTAGAATCATGCTTGCAACAATAAAAGTTGGAAGCATTATGATCAAGGGTTATTGGGGTTTTGATGATATGATTAATTATGTTTTTTACATTATAAAAACTTGTTTATAATGATCCTAAATGTGTTTAATAATGTGGAAGAAAGGTTGTTAAAAGCTTGGGTCAAAAACTAAGCAAATGGGTGGTATTTATAGAAAACCCAAAACTTGACCGTCAAGGTGCTACGGATCCAAGGATAGTGGATCCGTCTGCCTTTTAGGTAGATCCGTGGGTCGCACGGTCCAATTTTAAAATTGTTAAAAATATTTTCAAATATTTTTAAATCTTTTGCTTAGATCTTTATTGTACTTATAAAATTTGATTAGATATTGTTCTAGAAAGGAAATCAAGCTCAACATTAATATGGTAAGATTTTTTATATTAGAAAAGATCTTGTAAGATTTGTTTCCAAAAATGGTTAAGCAAGAATAATTGGTTTTTTCTTTATTCCCTAATTATTTTGTCCTATTATCTAATATGGCTAGACGTGTTTTGATCTTCCAAGATTGTTTCCTAATATGGAAGATTTCTTCTAGAAAGAAGATCTTGTGTTAGTTAACTAAGTAATTAAGTTTTATCATATTCTCTAATGTGATTAATTACTTATTAAGTGTAACTAAACTTACAAAGGTTGGTTTATTAATTAGGTTGATCATAATGCAACTTAACAAACATATTCGTACCTTTTGTTGAAGCATGAGTAGACTCGAGATGTCGAGAGGTGTTGATGAATGTATGTGTTGATGAGTTATGATCACGCATAACTTGCACATATACGTTATGTATTACAAGTTACTTGTTTATCATTATTAAAACCAAATGACTTGTTTAGTTTAAATATCGTAATATTTGCACTATATAGATAAATAACATATTTACGAGGGATATTTTATGTATATCTAGAGCGGTATCAAATCCCCCATACTTAGCTATTGCTTGCCCTCAAGCAATCAAAGTGAAAGTACTTCGTTTTTATATATGTGGAAGAATAAACAAATCAATGATCACAAGCTAAGATAACGCGACTAAGCAACTCATGAATTTTAAGAATAAGTTTGATTTCACACTCGCTCATATTTAGTGGAGTAAATGATATAAGGTAAATCGCTCAATCATTCAGACATGATTCATTCAAATTACCATATGCTTGTACAAAAAACTAAACAAATCCGATGGGGCGTAAACACCAGACATAATCGTCAAAAGAGAGGGGTTTTATTCGGTTTATATGGTTCGGATATGATATAAGGATCCGTTTGGTTTGCGGGTTTTAAAATCAGTTTCAGACTTAAAGTTGAAAATGATTGTTTGGAACATATTGGTGGGCTCAACTTTTGGGGTTGAAGCCAAAATATTAGGCATACTAGAATCTGGAGTACCATGGCATGTTTTCACTTATTTAATATATGAGTGGGTCCCTTTTTAATATAAGCCACATATTTTTTTCCTTTTTTCATTTATATTGTTAAGTTTTAATTTTAAATAATTTATAATTTATAAATTATTATTTATCTATTTTATAATATATTTTCTCCCTCCTACATCAAATTCAAATTCAAATTCAAACCCAAATTTAAATCCAAATCCTAATCATAAACCCAACTACAAACCAAACGCGCCCTAAAATGACGTGGGATTTATTTTTGGTATTTCTCGTGCTTAAAGTGTTAAAAAGTTCATAATCAAATTATTATCCACAATATCCGCAAATATTCACTTACTTTCTTTCCTTTTACCACATTTTGGCTTATTTTTTCCATTCATTTCTCTTTATACTTTTCTTTCTTTCGGGGATACTTATTCTCCCCCATACTTATGATAAGCACACTAGTTCAAACGAAACTTGAAGTTTGCAACCTTCGCGCTTCATTATGATAGCAATACCAACTTTACGCGCATTAATACGTACGAACAAAGTATCAAATAGGGTTAGGCTAAGGTTCAATGTTGTATCTATTTTTATTTTTGAATTTTTTCTTTGGATTTGGTATCTAGCACTAAAGGCGAGTGCTAACAATGGGTTTAATTGGTTTTGTTTTTCACCTCTTTATAAAAATATATCTATAACACGCGAACGTGACCTCACTGCGGTTTCATAAAGATTTCAAGCACAAGTTCTAAAATTAACAAATCACCGGCACACTCATACACAAAGAAGTCAAGCATAAAAGATGTATGCTATATAATAAGAATATGTTGTTCGAGATTTAAAGCCAAGATTACGTGAAAAATGGCTTGGTTCGATCCATGCATGGTTCCGACACCTCCTTGTCACGATGCGACCTTGTGCGGTGCCTTACACAAATAACTTCACGTAAACTAATGTAGTAATCATGGCATGAGGGTGTGGGAACACATGCTCGATCTTATAACGATACGTTTTTTTTACATGTGTACGGGGGTCAACGCTTTTTAGAATTAGAAAAGAAGTTTTTTTAGAGAAAAGTGATAGGCACTCATGTTTAGAGCTAAACGAATTTTCGAAACCATTTAACATGCAAATAAACCATTCGGGCCCTTAATGGACCCGCGAGCCCAACACGAGCCCAATGTGAGCTCATAAGCCACAATAAGCTAGACAGCTTATCTCGTTTGTGCTTATACACGTGTCTTATCAAGGTTTAAAATGAAACTTAGAACCCTTAATTGGACACTTTGGCAATTCGTGGAGTCAAACGAAACCTTAATGGGCCTTAAGCCCACTTACCGAGTCCACAAGATTTAAATTAAGAATATAAAGACACACGCCAAAACGAATAAGCTTTTCACAGCTTATTCGCGCGAGCCTTTTTTCTTGCTTTAAAACCGCCTAATTATGCCCTTCAAAGAATCTAGCAAACTCATTGGACCCAAAGGAAATTAAGCCCGAATGCCGACCTCTAGAACCCTTTTACCGGGTTTCTATCGTGGGCCCATAGGCCCACCCATCAGTGGCTTATTAGTTATCGAATAAAGCTAAATAAGCAAACCGAACATCCAAGGTCGCTTATTGGATCAAAATAAGTTAACGGACACCTTATGGACCAACTAGACCTTTTAATACCTTACCGGGCCCTAAAACGATGCAAGGCCGGCCATTAGAGTTTGCTTAATAGCCTTATTTGCTTATTTAGAATAAAGCTGAAAAAGGAAACAGTTATAGTTGGCTTAAATACAAGTTGATTATAAGCACTGGAGGAGTCTAAAACACTAACAATCTTATCGGGTTGGTAAGTATTGGGCCCATAAGCCAATAAAGCTCGAATATAATAAGCTTCAATAAGCTCACCGTGCTTTTTTTAAGCTTTTAAACAGCCCCTATAAAGCTTTGTGTTATGATAATTAGACTATAAAAAATATATTATCGGAACTTTTTTTTTTAATTTTTTTTTATTTTTTTTTTTAATTTTTTTTTTTTTTATTTAATTTAATTTAAAAAGTAACGGGACCTTAACGGGCCCAATAAGGCCGTTAAGCTAAAAGATAAGAACACGTATGGCTTATCTTTATATATTTATAAGTTCAAAAAGGCTTGCTTGGTTGTGCTTATTTAACTAAATAAGACCAATAAATACCACTTGTCGGGACTTAATTGAGTTTAAAAATTGCGTATTTTCTACAAAAGTCAGGATCTTCTTCTCCCTAAAACTATAATTTTCGAACTAAGGTTTGAGAATGTCACTTTTCGAATACAATACTACAGGGACTGTTTTGAAAACATTGTGAAACTTAAGGATGAAGTTGTACTATAAAGAACCTAAACTACCTCTTTCTGATAAACTTTAAAGGCCTAAAATTAATTTCGTCTCATTTCCAAAACTCCTCTTAAAAGGTTTGTTAAAAATTAATAAAAATATGTATATTTGTTGTAAACCTAGGGACTAAAAAGTGAAATAATTAGCAAACTTTAAAGTTTATGTTAAGTTAACGGGTGAAACAATATGATAACAACATTGGATAAAACACTTTAACACGGCGGTTTCGAACCTAAGATGTTCGAGGGGACATCGACGGCTTTTTCTTTCTTGTAATAAACACGTTTAAATAAATAAGTATTATTATTTAATTAAATGATATCACGTTTTTTTTATCGAGGAGATAGTGAGAGAAAGAAGAGAAGAAAGAACAAGAAGAGAGAAAAAGGAAGGAAGAGAACCATCGGGATATTATTAAAAACAATTTTATCTTGTGCTTAAATTTCACTTCTCCACAAAGTAGTGATTAACGGGTTTTTTTTTATATATAAACTTTTTATTAAGATTGGGATTTTAGTTTATACTACTGGTTGAGGTCATTAGTTTATATATGTAAACTAAGACCTTGACCGTTACTTACTTAGGTAAATTAACGGTTGTGGTGTGGATACCACTGCTCTTAACTTGGATATGTTGTTTATTTTCATTCATGAGAATCTACCAACTAGGTGAGTTCATTTGGCCCAATGCTTTACAATTTATTTTTAAATGATGTACATCCTTGTGGGGTAGATAACATGCTATTTGTTTTACAAACTGGATGCAGTTGTACTTTTTTATGCCATGATTTCGTGTTTGCTAAGTTAACCATAATCCCTTATGTCATCTATGATCATTGAAATGTTTTTTATTGCTTTAGATGTGATTGGGAATAACTTTTGATGCTATGCTGGGCTTGCGAAATTGTTATGGATAGATCTATTAGGGTTTATTGAACGATCCCCGTTCGCTGGTGATTAGCTATCACTGGGAGACCGAACGCATACCATGTCGATTCTGGGATGTTTTGCAGGGTTTAGCAACATCATTCACGGACCCTGTTGGACAAAATGTATTTTTGCATTCATAAATTGTCTAGCTTCGGGGGGTCTTGAGCTTAGGAACATAATTACTTTTTATGATTTTGTTTGCATTTGTTTGTTTTTGCTTTAATCATACCACTGGGAAAGTCTTGCGGTTTTCCTAAATTGATTTAAGTAATTAACTATGATTTTCACCAACTTTATGTTGCGGTTTTTTTAAGCCATGTTTTTCAGGTCTATAAGGCACGAACGGTGCCCATGATACATTGGGTACTTGTGAGTCAATAATATGAGACCTGTCAACACTAAAGATTTGGGTGGAGGTCTTATTACACTTTAGAGGACAATTGTTTATAAACCGGAAATCTTTTATATATTTTGTTGAAATATTGAAGCCGATTGAGCTTGTTGTAACATAACAAGTGTTAGTGTTTTGTTAATCCAATGTATCTTTTTTCTCAAATGACATCGCTTAGTGGGTCTTTCTATGATCTTGTGCTATTGAACCCAAAATAATGTAACGCCCTTCGGATAATTCAAATTCCGCTGCTATACGCAGATTTGTGAGGTGTTACAGATTCGAGGTTACCAGAGCCAAAGGTATAGAGAACCAGGTCAATAACGTCTTTGTCTGGACTATAACCATTTTCAAAACTGTTTTCACAAAATGGGGATAATTTGCTGAGGAAGGGACATTATACATGATTACTTGTTTAAGTTTTAGCGCATATATGCTTCACATGACCATGATTGCCTTAGCATTAGTTTGGTACTATAGTGCTATGTCCTGTTAATTTACGTGTATTTAAATGATAATTACGTATATTTACTATCTAGGTCTTTATTTTTAAGCCTATTGTACAATTCATTAGATCGTGATCGATTTTCCTTTTTTGTAATATTTTTTATGTTATTGTAAGTTGTGCAGTAATACCATGGGCTTATATGCGACGGCAGTTGTTCAATCATTCCGTCTGTCTCGTACGATGAGCCCGCAGGGCTTTTGGGGAAAACGATATGAGGAAGGTTTTCGAGAGGGAGGCATTCCACGGGTCATCGTACTAGGATACGACGGACTCCCGCTACAGCCAGTAGCCCCACCGTCACCAGATTACGTACTAGGTCCAGAGAATCTACAGATACTACCAGTTCCTCAGGACGAGGATGAGCGTGAGCCTATGTTCGTACAGGCACATGATCCTGACTACGTGCCAGAGCCTATATACTCTGAGTATATACCATTGGAGGATGAACAAGAATTTCCGGCTGAGGAGCAGCCATTACCTCCTATTGATTCACCTACTACTGAGTCACCCGAACATGTTACTGAGTCGAATCCCGAGGAGGATCCGGAGGAGTACGAGGATGATGAGACAGAGGATGGTCCGGTTGACTATCCTATGGACGGGGGAGATGATGGAGATGATGAAGACGGCGATTCATCTAGGGATGACGCCAATGATGAGGATGAGGACGAGGAGGATGAGGAGGACGAGGAGGAGGAGGAGCACTTAGCTCTGGCTGACTCTACTACCGTCATACCTGCTGATGAGCCTGTTTTCCCACCTGAGGGAACAGAGCCTATTATACCACCACCCTCCACTGACATTACTATTGGGGCTAGGATTACCGTCCGACCCCAGACTTCCATATCCCTTCCACCAGAGGCAGAGGTTGAGAGACTTCTGACCATGACTACCCCATCACCATCACCACCTATATCACTATCACCACCCTCTGCAGGGGAGCGCCTTGCTAGGTGCACGGCCCCACCTGCACATTCACCACCTTTACCACCATCATCTGGGTGTCTAACCCAAATCCAGACACTCAGGATAGCATCCACCCAGGCTCTCATTGATGCAGTTACTGCCGCATTACCACCACCTTCACTACCACCACTACCACCATCTCTATCCATACCATCACCTGTTGACCGTAGGGATGATATTCCCGAGTCTGAGCAGCCTCCCCGCAAGAGGTTGCATTTATCCACTCTAGGCTCCAGATATGAGATCGGAGAAAGTTCTACTGCTAGACCTACCAGAGGTCGAGGGATAGATTATGGATTTGTCAGCACGATAGATGCTGAAGAGAGGCGACAGGGGATTAGAGATGTTGGGTACGGGATTAGGGATACTTGGGTAGATCCGGCAGAGGCAGTTCCAGAGATAGCACCTATGACCGTGGGAGAGGTCAACACTAGGGTCGTAGAGCTTGCTGAGCTCCATGAGCGGGATACACAGGACTTGTATGCTCTACTAGAGGATGCTCAGGATAGTAGGTCTCGTATATCACAGCGAGTCGATATGGACTCGCAGCGGGTCGATTTACTTATGGGGGATAGGATGACTCTCCAGGAGACAGTATGGATGGTGGAGGAGGAGGCCTATGCTTCCCGAGAGGCTTGGGCTCATTCGATAGGATTGAGTCAGGCGACTCATCAGGAGCTTCAGACCCATCGTGATCATGTGTATGCACATGAGACCTATCTCCAGGCACACCAGACACAGCTACAGCTGCAGAGTACTCTCATTCAGACACAGCACCAGGTACACGAGACTCGCTTTCAGATGCAGCATGCTGAGTTAGCAGCACTTCGAGAGACTGATCGTAGGCGCCAGGACCAGATGGTAGAGACTCTCCGAGTCATCAGAGATATGAGGCGAGAGATGAGCGACATGCAGGCTGAGTTGTTAGCACTGCGAGAGCAGCAGAGGAGAGCTAGACAGCCAGGACCAGAGGCTAGGATTCCAGATCACCAGGAGGCTCCAGATATGAGATCGGAGAGAGTTCCACTGCTAGACCTGCCAGAGGTCAAGGGATAGATTATGGGTTTGTTAGCACGGTAGATGCTGAAGAGAGGCGACAGGGGATTAGAGATGTTGGGTACGGGATTAGGGATACTTGGGTAGATCCGGCAGAGGCAGTTCCAGAGATAGCACCTATGACCGTGGGAGAGGTCAACACTAGGGTCGTAGAGCTTGCTGAGCTCCATGAGCGGGATACACAGGACTTGTATGCTCTACTAGAGGATGCTCAGGATAGTAGGTCTCGTATATCACAGCGAGTCGATATGGACTCGCAGCGGGTCGATTTACTTATGGGGGATAGGATGACTCTCCAGGAGACAGTATGGATGGTGGAGGAGGAGGCCTATGCTTCCCGAGAGGCTTGGGCTCATTCGATAGGATTGAGTCAGGCGACTCATCAGGAGCTTCAGACCCATCGTGATCATGTGTATGCACATGAGACCTATCTCCAGGCACACCAGACACAACTACAGCTGCAGAGTACTCTCATTCAGACACAACACCAGGTACACGAGACTCGCTTTCAGATGCAGCATGCTGAGTTAGCAGCACTTCGAGAGACTGATCGTAGGCGCCAGGACCAGATGGTAGAGACTCTCCGAGTCATCAGAGATATGAGGCGAGAGATGAGCGACATGCAGGCTGAGTTATTAGCACTGCGAGAGCAGCAGAGGAGAGCTAGACAGCCAGGACCAGAGGCTAGGATTCCAGATCACCAGGAGGCTTCTGGGGACGCCGACAGTCACATTTAGTGATTCATGTTATTGTATTTTGCTAGGACATTGTACAGGCATGTTAAGTATTAGGGGTTTTCCCCGCTAGCATAGCCTTAGATCTTTTGTATTGTATTATGTGTACTCAGACGACTATTTCATGTAAAATTTTCAAAGTTATGAATGAAATGGATGTGTTACTTTGTACTATATACTCTGATTTCATGAAGTGCCAACCTTTGAACTTCAAAGGGGCTGAAGGCGTGGTCGGTTTAACTCGACTCATCTAGAAACAACCATAATCACCAGCAACAACCTTTCAAGAGGCAGAATGTCGCCAAAGTCTACAACATGGGGACAGGCGGAAAGGAATGCGTATGGTGGATCCCATGCCAAGTGCAACAAGTAGCATCTCCACCCAATGGCCGTGCACCAGAGTGCCACAGTGCAACAAGATAGGGCACTTTGCTCGCGATTGCAGAAGTACTAGCAACACCAAATGTTGCTAACTCTCAAAAGGGCAATGGGGCAACTCCCAAGGGAAACGGTTGTTTTGAGTGTGGAGCATCAGGACACTTCAAGAGAGATTGTCCAAAACTGAAGAAAGATGGGGGAAATGGGAATGCTCAAGGATGGGTTTATGCAGTTGGGAATGCTGAAAAGAGGGGAAATGCACCAGGGAACCCTGATGCGGATTGTCGTCCGGGTACGTGCTTCTTAAATAACCACTATGCATCTATCTTATTCGACACTGGTGCCGATAGAAGTTTTATATCCACTGCATTTAGTTCCTTGATAAACATCGCCCCAACTTCACTAGAAAACTGTTATGATGTCGAATTAGCCGATGGGAAACTAGTCAAGATAGACACAATTATACGAGGTTGCACCTTAAAATTTTTAGGCCATCCGTTCAACATAGATCTAATGCCTGTAGAATTGGGTAGTTTCGATGTCATTATCGGTATGGACTGGTTAAGAAGATATCACGCTGTGATCATATGCGATGAGAAACTTGTTCAAGTTCCCTACGGGAATGAAACCTTGACTTTCTGCGGAAACGAAAGTAGCAACGGGAGAGAATCCCGGTTGACGGTTATCTCATGTTCAAAAGCTCAAGAGTACATGGCCAAGGGATGCCAGGTCTTTTTAGCACATATATCCACCAAGAAAGAGGAGGACAAGTCAGAAGGACAACAAATAAAGGACGTACCAATCGTCCAAGATTTTCCTAAAGTAATTCCCGAGGACTTGTCAGGTCTTCCTCCAGCTCGACCAGTGGAATTCCAAATCGACTTAATCCCAGGAGCCGCGCCCGTAGCTCGAGCACCGTATCGATTGGCTCCATCCAAAATGAAGGAATTATCGGAACAATTACAAGAGCTTTCCGACAAAGGATTCATAAGGCCTAGTTCCTCACCTTGGGGAGCCCCGATCTTGTTTGTCAAAAAGAAGGATGGGTCGTTCAGAATGTGCATTGACTATCGAGAGTTGAATAAGCTGACAGTAAAGAATTGTTATCCACTCCCAAGGATCGGCAATTTGTTTGATCAACTTCAAGGATCCAGTATCTATTCGAAGATAGATTTGAGATCGAGTTATCACCAGCTTAGGGTGCGAGAGCAAAATATTCCGAAGACAGCATTCAAAACTAGGTATGGTCATTACGAGTTCCAAGTTATGCCATTTGGACTCACGAACGCACCTGCAGTTTTCATGGACCTCATGAACCGAGTGTGCAAGCCTTACTTGGATAAGTTCGTAATCGTCTTCATTGACGACATACTTATTTATTCAAAAGACGAGAAAGAGCATGAAGAACATCTTAAGGAAATTTTGGGATTGCTTAAGGAAGAGAAGCTGTACGGCAACTTTTTAAAATGCGAATTTTGGATTCCGAAGGTATAATTTCTCGGTCATGTCATTGATAGCCGAGGCATACATGTAGATCCAGCCAAGATAGAGTCTATAAAGGATTGGGCATATCCTAAGACACCTACAGAAATCCACCAATTCTTAGGCCTTGTTGGTTACTATCGAAGATTTGTCGAAGGATTCTCGAAGATTGCTAAGTCAATGACAAAGCTTACTTAGAAAGGAATTAAGTTCGACTGGGGCAAGAAAGAAGAAAATGCTTTTCAGTTGATAAAGCAGAAGTTGTGCAGTACGCCAATTATGTCTTTACCTGAAGGAAGCTAAGACTTTGTGGTCTATTACGATGCATCACACAAATGTTTAGGAGTTGTGTTAATGCAGAGGGATAAGGTGATTTCCTATGCCTTCTGACAGTTACAAGTTTATGAGAAAAACTACACCACTCATGATTTGGAAATCGGTTCGGTAGTATTTGCTCTAAAGATATGGAGACACTATCTATACAGAACCAGATGCACCGTGTTCATCGACCACAAAAGCCTACAACACATTCTTGACCAGAAAGAGCTTAACATGAGGCAACGACGCTGGCTAGAGTTGCTAAGTGATTACGATTGTAACATTCGTTATCACCCGGGCAAGGCAAATGTAGTGGCAGATGCTTTGAGCCGTAAAGAACGGGATGAGCCATTGCTGGTTCAAGCTTTAGTTATGACTATTAGCTTAGATCTTCCCAAACAAATACTGGCAGTACAGATCGAAGCCTTGAAACCAGAAAATCTAAAGAAAGAAGATGTAAGCGGTATGATCAGAACTGGTATACCCAAGGAAAGGTTGGAACCACGCGCCGATGAAACTTTATGTTTAAACGGCAGGAGTTGGTTACCTTGCTATGGCGACTTGAGATCCGTGATCATGCACGAATCCCACAAGTCAAAGTACTCTATCCATCCAGGTTCTGAAAAGATGTACTAGGACATGAAAAAGTTGTACTGGTGGCCTAACATGAAAGCTAACATCGCCATATATGTTAACAAGTGCTTAACTTGTGCTAAGGTCAAGGCCGAACATCAAAGGCCATCAGGATTACTGGTCCAACCCGAAATACCCGAGTGGAAATGGGATAACATCACGATGGATTTTGTCACTAAACTGCCTAAGTCATCACAAGGTCTAGACACCATCTGGGTGATTGTGGATCGACTTACGAAATCTGATCCCTTTTTACCAATAAGGGAGACTGACCCTTTGGATAAATTGGCAAAGTTGTATTTGGATAGAATAGTAACAAGACACAGAACGCCTGTTTCAATCATCTGTTATCGTGATGGGAAATTCACGTCAAATTTCTGGAGAATATTTTAGAAAGCTTTGGGTACAAGTCTAGATATGAGTACGGCATACCATCCGTAAACAGAAGGACAGAGCGAGAGAACTATCCAAACTCTCAAGGACATGCTACATGCTTGCGTGATCGACTTTGGAAAGGGCTGGGTTAAGCATTTACCATTGGTCGAATTATCGTATAAAAACAGCTATCACGCTAGCATAAAGGCCGCACCGTATGAGGCACTATATGGTCGAAAGTGTCTATCACCTGTATGCTGGGCAGAATTTGGCGAAGCTCAACTTACTGGTCCCAAGATAATTTAGGAAACCACGGAGAAGATCGTCCTGATCAAGAAGAGAATTCAACCTGCGCATGATCGACAAAAGAGCTACGCTTATTTGAAGCGTAAGCTAATGGAATTAAAAGTTGGAGATATGGTTATGCTCAAGGTCTCACATTGGAAAGGGGTTGTGCGATTCATTAAGCGGGGCAAACTAAACTCGAGATATGTCGGACCTTTTAAGGTGTTAGCCAAGGTTGGGGATGTTGCCTACAGGCTGGAACTTCCCTAAGAATTAAGCAGAGTTCATCATACTTTCCATGTGTCTAATCTGAAGAAATGTTACGCTAACGAACCGTTAGCCATGCCGTTGGAAGGAGTTCACATTGATGACACGCTCCAGTTTGTGGAAGAACCTGTTGAAATTATGGAATAGGAGATCAAACGATTGAAGCGAAGCCGGATACTACTGGTTAAGGTTCACTGGAACTCTAGGCAGGGTCCTGAGTTTACCTGGGAACGTGAGGATTCGTTCAAGAAGAAATACCCACATCTCTTCACAAACCGGGCTTCATCATCTACTACAAGGTCTTAAGCTTTGAGGACAAATCTCTTTTAACGGGTGGAGACTGTAACATTTCTCATTTTCATGTCATTGTACGACTCTATTCCAATATGCGTTTACTTTTAATTTGACTTTTAAGCTAAATCGCGTAGACTAGAAATAATCATTCAACGTAAACGGTCACCAAATAAATTAAGGTTTACGTCAAGCAAGTGTCTAATAAATATTAGGATGATAATTATTGGCTTTGTTCATTCTTATTTCTATTGGTCACGTAAATGACTTACATTTCGCAATAAAATACACTTAGACACACCACGAAAATACCTAGACTTACCTAGACTCAAACCAATACCTACTTCTAATGCCTAAACATAAAAATTAAATCAAATCTTGTACAAATGTTCAATGTTGGCCGAATGTGGCGAGTTAATCCACATAGAAATTGTCCTAAGAGATTTTCTAGCTAAGAAACCCTCTAATGATCTTAGCAAGTACTTGTACATCTTAATTCCTATAAATGCTAGTCCTAATGTTCTCCTACTAGTTTATTAACCAATGGTTAATAACCATTTTTGTTCCTTGATCCCTTCTAATCGCGGCAAAACAAGAACCCACACACAAATCTTTGTGATTTCAAGGAATCAAACTAAATCTTGTACAACATTGCCTAATTAAAACATGTACTTAGTGGTTTAACATAAAACAAGGAGAAATAAACTAGAAATCCCTATAATTCACTTAACTAGGGCTCGTTTGGTTTGTTTAGGACTAAGGAGAGGTAACTAGCCACAAATTGTCTATAAATACTACTCCTAAGTTCACAAGATACATTTCTAAAACTTCTAAACACTCTCACTAAGACAAACCTTCCTTATTTCTCCCTTTCCATTCGGCTGCACCAATAGCCAAACCATACGCGACTCACATCCATACGCGACTCACATTTCCCTTTCAAGAACATAAGTAATCTTAAAGACCCCTTACACGTTTGTGGAAGCATACACGAGCTAAGGAATTGGGTTACAAGCTTTGAAGCTTGAGAAGTGTACACGTTTGGGTGTACACGCATTGCTCTACCTTGCAAACACTCGAAACAAATCATTAGGACTCTTTGTAAGTCATGTTCAAGCTTATACACTTCGTGTTATAGTTGTTACCTGGTGTCTAGTCGTGTAGGTCACGTTATATATATGAATAACAATGCTCATAGGCGTGAACACGCATGATTCAATCTATGTGTGGCATACGTGCATGGATATACATATGATTTGACCTTGTGTGGTGCTAATACACGTTAAAAGGGTAATGTAAGATAAGCAAGGACGTAAACTAGCCTTTTAGACTCAATAAAGGAAACGTACATGGAAATGAAACACTTATACTCGAACTACATAAAAACACCACATAAACTCTACGTGTAAATGTTACCTTATTAAAAGAATGCATGCGATATAGCACGACTTATTTAGCTTATCGAGTGCTTATTGGAAGTATAAGCCCTAAAACTAAATAAAAAGCCTAAGGGACCTTTAATGGGCTCGTTTATAACCCAATAGCCCACTATGGGGACCCAACCGGCCCAACATGCCACCCCTTTTTGAAGACCACAGATTATTATTAAGACTTACGAGCTTATTTAAAAGGCTAGTATGCTTATTGAACTTGTAAAAACCCTAACCTAAAGGGTAAACCAAACCGGACCCTTATCGAGCTTCCTAGCCCACTAACAAGCCCTAGTCGAGCCATAAGCTCACAATAAACTCAAGGCAGCTTATTGATGAACTCTCATAAGCTTAATGAGCTTAATGGGCTTAAGTAACACAAATGGACCCTAAATAAATTATCTGAAAGGCTTAAGGGGTTATTCGGGTTTCTATTAGGCCCAATAAGCTCGAAATAAGCTCCAATAAGCTCCCCAAGCTTATTTTCAGCTTAACATACCCAAATAAGTTTAATAAGGGTTTTTGTACTTTTTGAAACTAGATTGGACCTTTAAAACACATAATGGACCTTAACGGTCCTAATGAGTCCCATTAAGCCAAAAATAAGCTCGAGACAGTTTTTACAGCTTATTGGGACTTAATAAACATAATGACACTTGTTGAGATTTAATTGGAGTTAAAATGAAATTTTTACAAGTCGGAAGTCTAAAAGTGCCAATTTATACACAATAGGGTTAAAACTGTCATTTTCAGATTTTAATAAGTTTA
>BQNB010062898.1:0-29062 GCA_026074375.1 Tanacetum coccineum
GTAAACGCGTATCGGACTAAAATAAATAGTGGTCATTAATATAGTCGTACAATGACACGAAAAAATGAGAAATGTTACAAAACATAGGTTAATCATAGTGCCTCTTATCATTTAGCAAATCCTAATACTCACTACGCGGTCTTAGGATGCATCAAAAAAATAAGTTCTAGAATTTAATATACTACCGGTACACTCTCATATAATTTTAACCGATACCAATGCTCCAAAAAAGGCGACAAAATCATATATACACGAACAAATCTATGAACGCGACACATGTAATTGCTCACTCCTTAACTCGAGAAAGTTAAAGGTAAAATTATCTTAGGTATCAAAAATGAATACCTGAATTCCTAAAGATCTAAAGGTGAACCTCACGTTTTGGGGTGGAATTTTAGAGGGTTTTTGTGCTAGTCATATAATTCCTATCCATGAGACGCTAATAGTACTTAGTTTTCATCGGTCTGTGTCATAATTTTTTTAAATTTGGGTCAAAATTACTGTCTACGCTATGTTTGTATATATTACACATCATGTTAAGGACAAAGCAAATGGCAATTGAAGGAATAGTTTCTAATGCTTATTACCCCCTACACTTATTTTGAACATTGTTCCTAATGTTCTTGAAAGTACCCGTAACACGAGTAAAGGGAAAGAAAAAAGGAAAAGAAACTAGTACTCCCCTGGTTTTGCTTAATAATAGAGAGGAAACATATGATAATTGGCTAAATCGTCATCCAAGAGTCGTCTAATGAAACTCCTAAGAACGCCAAAGCTTCTTCTCATAAAAGATAACTTGTAAATCAAAGACATAAACAACTACACCTGGCGTAAAATCAGGGGATAATAATATATACAATGAAACTTTTAGGGTTTAGACTCAATAAAAGAAGTAAAGATAGGATGATTGTGTTAATGTAATCGTGGTTTTCTACAGGTTTTTAAGAAAATTACAAATTCTGGATATTATACAAAATTTAATTTTCAAAAATAATAGAAATTTCTAATTTTCACAAGTCTGGAGACGTGACGCCGTCAGGAAAAATCCTGACGCCGTCTCCAGACACTGTGAAAATTTCACATTCGTTTTCTTGGAAACATTTCTGCACACAATTCATATTAGTTATTTCCTGCAAAAATAATGCATAAAACCCGAGATTAATTATCATAATCAAATGACTCTAACAAACATGACACAAGACGCGAATTAATCTAAACAATTTATTTTATATGTTTGAAATGGTTTTATAAATCGGATATTTTTCCCTAACAATTATTTTATGCAAAATACCTTTGATTGCAATTAAGACGAGGTTAAAAACAAAACAAAGCATGATCACAAAATAATTCAAACATATAAGAATAAATGATAAAGAATTAAAACACACGACACTCCTAAAATGCAGGAAAGTAAAAGACTGAGTTGCCTCCTAAAAAGCGCTTTTGTTTATTAGAGTCTTTTAGCTAGACTCGGAGTCACACGTCCTTAGGTAACTCCTCCTTCGCTGTTTGCCCTACTTTTCAGTTTCATTAGGTTTTGAATTTCCTTGCTAACACTTTCTTCTTGTTTATACTCGGGTCCTAAGATCAAGTTGTCTGAGTAATAGGTTTTCTCATGGTCATCATCATTCTCAAGGACAAAGGGTGGTATGCAACCGGTTTTTATACCCTCAAAGTCAATATGGTTGAACCTTTCCATTTTATAAGGCATCTTAAATGTAATTTTCTCATTATCCCTTTCAAACATCATTGTACCCTTCTCTTTATCGTAAACAAGCCTGGTTTTTCTCACGAATGGTTTTCCAAACACTAATTCTCCAAGGTGGTAATATATAATGCTAGTAGTGTCTTCCAAAACTATGAAATCACATTCGTAAGTGAAATTGACTACAAAAACTTTTAAACCTCTAACTCTTCCTACAAAGTTGCTAATCTTTATAGGGTTTGATGGTTTCTTTCTTGATTCTAATCCCTTACTCATGATCCAATGATAGTGAAGCTTAGACATAACATTAATTGGTGATTATAAATTGATGTAAGCTTGCCTTTTAAGAAAGTGACCAATCATTCAAGATATTTTTATAATATTCAAATTTCTGGTTCTTATTTTAGCTTTTACCCAAGCAGGTCGAGGAATTTTCAAAATCCATTCATGGTACCCTAATTCTTCTACGGTGGGGAAGGTGTCGAAGTATTCCGAGTCGTCCTCCTCTTCCTCTTCGGTTTCTTCTTTGATTTACTCCTCTGACTCCTCACTTTCCACCTCAACTTATTCAACCTCCTTCTTCTCTCCACACGTTCTGTCATCCGGCTTGTTTCTTTTTATGTCTCATGACTCACCCTCTTTGATTACTGTTTCAAAACTCTCCAATCCTTTTTCTGCTTTTTTATCAACCTCAATAATTATGTTGCGACCCATGTCCTTACTCGCATCAGATTTCATGGCATCTATCTCTCTAGATTCGTCTTCTTTTCTTATAACGGTAATTGTGTTGACGAAATAGACGCGCTTGGGGGAAGAAGAGCTCCTATTGTATTCTCCTAGAGATGATTGGGATTGATATTTTGGAGAGAGTAATTTATGACGGGCTTTTGATTCCCTTGCTTCAAGGTGCTTCCTTCTCGAGGTGGTCATTGGTTATGGCGTTCACGCGTGAGGACATCAAATAACGTATATTTTATAGCATCATTTATCCCATGTAATTAACCCATTTTATATAATTATTGCAAATAATTGTTACTTAATCGTTTATATTTGAGAATTGCAGTAATTATGGAGTACTTGGTGAATATTAGCAAAAGGCGCGCATTCTGAAGCTTAAATGAAGATATTTTGAAGATTACTATTCTGACTACCAATACTCCGTATCCATCAAGGAAGATACGACGTATCCGTGCCTGCACTCACCAAAGACCACAAAGGAAACAAGCCCAATACGCCGTATCCAGACAAGCTCAATACGCCTTATTCAAGATATAGTATGTGAAGATTCTAGAAGATATCAAACGTGGTCCCTAATCCAAGGCACTCCAATACGCCGTACCTAATCCATTGGATACGTCATATCGAACCGGCTTCCAGACCCTATAAATACAAAACTCAAAAATGAGTTTTAAGTGTGCTAAATTTTATTCTCGATACCTAAACCACAAAAGTTAATTTTTAGAGGAGAAAAAGAGCAGAAGAGGTCTTGCAACGCATTCTATTCCATAGGAGACAACGTGTAATTTCTTATACTTTTGTAATTGTTTAGTTTTTGGTATCATTCGTTAACTCGGTTAGTTTACCTTGGCTAAAACAATTACTCTTGTATTAATTTTGATGTTTGAAGGCTAATACCTTCGGGTATTAGCCATTATTATGAAGATCTGAATGTTTGGTTTTGTTTATATCTTAATTGCTTGATTTATCGTTGTGTGCTTGTTTATGTTTATCAATATACTTGGTTACGTGCTTTTGTATACGACCTATCATTCAACTGGATTTAGTTATACGGACCAAGTAATCTAGATGCCGGGATAGCTCTCCGTATAGTAATTTATACAACTAGAATCATATGATCACAAATATTGTCCTTATAAAATCATGCTAAGGATACGCTTTTGGCTTAACTAGTTAATAGAAATTACCTTTGGTTTATTGAACATGTTGACTAGTAGGTGAATCTAGATAATTCAACAAATAATGTTCTGATTCCATTGGATAGTTGGACAAGTGGACTACTAGTGTATAAATTTTCATTAAGCAGTAAGTGGGTAAAGTCTCTATGAGGTACGGTTTAACAAGATCACCATTGCTTTAATTCCTAAGAAAGATTATAATCAACAAATAAGGATACTTTATGCGGATGCTTTAATTGTGACAAAATTAATGTGTCTAGGTCTTAGGATGAAGTTCTGCCTAAGTCTAAGAATGATATGCCTTTTCGAGATAAGTAATCATTGCATTGAATAAACAAACCAACTTCTAATCAGATTAATAATGGCTAATATAGTTTTCTATCATAAGGCTTGACCGCTCTTTTACCCTCTATTAATTTGCTTGTGTGGCTTAAAGTGTCTTGAATTGATTATAGTCACCAACCAAACCCGTGCCAGTCTCTTAGGCTAAAACCCCCCTTTACCTGTTAGAATTAGGATTAGAACTAACATAGAATTAGAATAGGTTTGACTGAGATTAGAATTAACTTAGATTAGATAACCAAAATATAAATAAATTGAGAGATTTAACCTCGCTTCAAGTGTTTGACACCCTACTTACTACGAATCTACCACCGATCGGGTACACTACCCGTTAAAGTGTTGTTTTTGGTTAAGTCGGCAAAATATAAATTTAAAACTTGAAACATTATAAATAAACCATACAATGACAGCACATCAAGTTTTTGGCGCCGTTGCCGGGGAGTGAAAATTAATCTTGATTTTTATTTTTTGTTTTGGTTTTTTAGATCAGATCTAACCTTTAGGAGTAGTGTAAATTATATTAGTGTATATTCTTGTATATTATGTATATTTTGTATATTTGTTAGTTTAATTGATTGCTTGTATATTTGTGTGTTTAATTGTTTGCGTATTTAATTATTTTTCCTAATACACTGTTGTGGTCGATAACTCGATACGGCGTATCCACTTCCATTGGATACGACGTATCTAACTTTCTGTCAAATACAACGTATGCACTCAACTGATTAATACGGCGTATCCACTTCCATTGGATACGGCGTATCGATCATCTAAAACAGAATCAGAATCCTAAAGTACACACGTTTGTTAGTTTTCCTAATGTCTTGAGGTAACTGTGGTATTCGAGTTTGTGTAGCCCTAATGTTCATTTTGTACATTCCTGGTGTAATCACGTTTATGTTATTTTGAAATTGATTAACATTCTTGGGTAAAATCTATGGAGAGACTAGGTTTGAAAAATCCTTTGGCAAATTTGTTTTGGTAACCGACCTGGACTTGGAAAAATCTTTCTTTTTAAGAGAATCTAAAAAAGGAGTCGGTTACCGTAAAACGGATTGATTTTTTGAGAAATTTAAAAGCAATTCGGTATTCGAGTAACCGATGGTTTTACAAAAATAGTATACACATACTTTACCTGCATATTTGCAATGAGTTGCTTTAGCTCCCTAATTGCAACGTTCTTGTTTTGAAGTTGAGCTTTCAATTCGTTTATTTCGAAAAATTTAGGAAACTCAGGAGCATCCTGATTTTGACATGGTGTTTCATTTTAAAAACTTTCGTTTGTGTGTTGTAAAGACAATTATAGAGAAATGCAATGTTTCTCTAGTTCATCAAACTTTTTGTACAATTTATTAAATGACTTATTTTCGACATTTGCAGTTCTTTTTTAAAGCTCATCATCAAAGACGTTCACATTTAGCTACTTGATCTAAATAATCACATTGTAAATCATTGAATTCATCAAGTTTAGAATACACACCAAGTATGTCATTCATGTGATCAACATAGTAATATTCCTTAGAAAGTCGATCGATTTCGTTAGAAAACTATGTTTTTTGAGTCTCAATTTGAGATTGAAGAGATTCAACTTCATTTTCAAGAGATATAAAATATATCAAATCTTTGACCATTTCAGCTTTAAAAGTGTGATAAAATTCAGTAACCGCAGTTGTTAATCGTTTAGCAGTTGGATGCAGTTTCTGTTCAATGACTGCTTTCATTTCTGGAGTGACTGGAATGTTCCAGTACGTGTCATTGATTATGTCAAAACAATATTTAAGCCCATTATGAAACGACTGAACATCTTGTTTTATAAAATCAAATTTTTCACAACTTTTACATTTTTGAGACCATGGAGGTGTTTCGTCCATTCGTTTTTCTAACAAAATCGTTTTCTTTATAAAAACCTCATTGGTATGTTTGTTCTTTTCAGGTGTATAATACACTCTTGTGTTGTTTGAAAAATATTTTTGTTCAGCTGACTTTTCACGTTGAGAAACAAAAAAATCATAAAGCTTATTTAAGTTTTTATAATCAAAAGGTTTGATTAAATCACTTAATTCTGATCGACTTTCTTGGGCAAAACAAATCGTTTTGTCAGATTCAGGAGCTGATAACGCTCATTTTATACATATTTATATATGCGTTATCTATACTTTTATATATATTTATTGGTTAATAATAATAACTTTCGAGACTTAATAGACTAAATTTGATATTGTAGGTTCACAGTACGTATCATGGAAGAAAACAGAAAAATACACGAAGATTTGAAGCTTAAATGAAGAAGTAAACTCAAACTCATAGCTTCATAGCTTCCCGACACTTGTTCACTGTTTTGGTCATAACTCGGTCATACGAACTTCGTTTGACGCGATTCAGGCAGCCACGTGACCAGGAAACGATTATCTACAAGTTTGAAAATTGGTCAAGAGCTGAAAATACCTTAAATATGCCGCACTTCCCAAAAAGTGCAGCGCACTTCACCAGCATTAATGCCCGTAACCGACATAGCCCAAGTACGGCGGACTTTTTCTAAAGTGCGGCGGTTTTGGCCCCTGTACAGCCTATAAATATCCTCCTTTGGCTCTCCTAAATCACACAATCTTACACAAATCAATCTAGTTCGATTACACCACTTAATATAGGGATTTTTGGGGATTAATGCTTAACAAACCTTTGATCCAAGCAACCCTTGGTACCATGAAATCTCTTGATCATACTTCCACTCAATCGAAGCCATGCCAGATGATATTGGCTTGTTATTTCTTGATCCTACAAGTGTGGTGACAGCACCTTATTGATTTGGGATAATAGGAATCAATAGCTTGGGTTATTGATAATATTTTTCGGTTGAAAAAGCTTGTAATCTCCATCTTTTGATCTTATAAATTTGGTACACTTCTATTCATTCTGTTTAGATTATGAAGAGTAGTATTGTGAATTTTTTATGAGTTTAAATATTTTGTATTACTTGTTTGCGATTATGGATAGTGTCTTGTGGTTTGTATTTGGGCCATATGTAATCTTTTGAATAGGATGCTGTTTGAATAAGTGTTTAATTGTGAGAAGGTAAACATAAAATTATATAAGTGAATATAGGGACATAAGGGGGAGATCTTTAAATATGTTTTCTTTTCATTCCCTTATTATATTGGTTATAAATAACTTATAAAAGTCAAAAGGATTTAGTTGTTATTAAACAATAAATCACAGTTAACATCTAAAGGCCGAAAGTGATATTGTTACCTTTGTGTTATCATTACTTCAAAACTTATAAACTCTAAATAAAACTCTTAACTTAGTGATCATTGCCTAAACAAGCCATACTTTAATTCCCTTGCTTTCATCATCTCTTAATCGCGTTTCCTATTACAATATTCAATATATGCACTTGGGGGTAGGTTTTTGGTTAAATTGATAAAGTGACGAATTGATTATAAGCCTTATCACCTCATTTCCAAACATTGAAAACTATAATTCCACTTGGATTACCTTGACTTACCTAAGCTATACTATACCCAAATTGGTAGCACTTGCCCGAGAGTTAGTGTTTTTAATAAAAATGCGGTATGTTCAAGTATTATAAATTTATAGCTTTGTAAAAACACACATCAGGAGCTAACATTAAGGAAAGATTATCATTATAGCATCCTATATCATATAGACGTAGATTCTCACTTTGAGCTTTCTTGAGGTACTAGGGTTTGACCAAACTTGTTTTAAACAATTATTCGATTAAAGCAAAATACTTGTATTGAACTGTACGTGATCGGTTTTTATTAAACAAAGGTTCATTCAAAACTTTGACTAGTTATTCCCAACTGATGCTCTTTTCAATGTCTTTATCATTACGACGTTTATATGAAAAAACTTTTCCTGTTGCTCTTCTATAGAAAAGAAATTGTGAAAAATTGTAACGTTAAGTGCCAAAAAACTCGTTTCTCCTTATTTTTTGAAATCATTTTATTCAAACCCAAATATTTTGTTTCTAGTAATAAGCACTAAAAGATTTTTCAGATTTGACTTTTTGTTCTTCGAGTAAACCAAAAGTTGTTGCACATTTTTCATGAGTATTTTACAAAATACAGTAACTCGGATAAACTCTGGAAGCTAGTTTTTGAGAACAAGGTATGCTTCTCATAAAGCTTTGTTAGACGAGTCTAAAGAATTATTTGTTTGTTTGGCTTCCATCAATTTCAAAAAAAATATTTCATTTATTTAATTAAAGAAAGCAAGCATTTTACGTTCTTTTATGAAGCATATTGATCAACCTGGTCAGCCCTCTTCCTCTATTATTACTCATATATTATGAATCAAAATGATAATAGAATCACTTTACTGCCACCAAATAAGTGCTATAACAAGTTATCAAGATTGTTCAATATGTAGTCTGTACATATGGAATACACATGTATAATCATCATCATAGATATGTACCTTTATAGTAATGGCTCAACAACAAAAGATAGTGTCCAAAGTTGTCACCACAACCAGTCGTGACCGTCTAGAATCTTTCCCTGTACATTTAATGTTCTTCCAATTCTGATCTTCAGGTTCATCATGCCAGGTTATCTTATACAAGTAGCTTTTCTGCACTCAATTAAATCCTAGGCTTTTCCTCTTACCTACACAAAAACATCTCTTTTTAGTGATAAGCGTAATTCCTGTGCCCTTTTTGGTTTCTTACATTCCTTGGATACATGCCCAAATTCCTTACAGTTGTAACACTGAATCCCAGTCTGCTGCACTACCTGAGTACCTACATTTTCCCTAGCCCCAACAACATTAACTGCCCTTTGATTATCATACCGCCCAGTCTGTCTGTTAGATCTTGGAGTATTATCAACATTTGTATTTCTGGTGTTTGATGAACTTATGAGGTTGTTGCTGGTAGGTTTGTAGATTTTCTTGAAAGACATTGAGATTAAAGCCACGAGTTTGTCAATCTCTTTCTCTTTTAAAGATGCATCATCATCAGCAACTACTTTGGGTTCTGGATCATATGTAAGTGGAGGAGAATTGGTAATTGCTTTATCTCTATTTTTGGTTGCAGCTTGTGATCTGGTTGATGAACTTTGAGTGTAGTGTGTGGTATTGGGTTGAGGATAGTAAACTAGTTTTTGTTGAGAAATAAGTGTAAGTGGATTAGTTGTACGTTCTTGTCTTTCAGCTCTTATCTCATTAACTTCATTCTGGTGTTGCTTCAGGATGTCATAGAGTTTATGATAGAAGATAGTCTTTAATTGTTCTCTTTGCTTAACAAGTGTTACAAACCTTTGCCATTATGGTCTAAGTTGAAATAATAACTAAACATTCACTTGATGATTGGTGACTTCACATGTGTTTTTAACAAGCTCAATCATCATTTTGTAGAACCTTAAGTAATATGAATTAAGTGATTCACCATCTAGTGAGGTAAACTTCTCAAATTCCCAATACAAATTTGTTTTAGGATCTTGTACATTGATTGACTCACATTGTTTCAACCTTTCAACTGCTTTCCACATCTCCATAGAATTCGGACAAGCATCAATTATAGAATAAATATCATTATCAATTCCTGTAAGAATGATTTGAACAGCTTCAGCTTTAGTATTGATCCATTTCTTATGTTCTTCTAGATGATAGTTTGCAAAAGTTCCCTTACCTCATCCCTCTGGTTTTTTGTTGATGTGAGTAACCAACATTACCAGGTGTACATGTGTTGCATCAACATTAGTAGCTATGAACTTGTATTGGTATGGTGGATTCTTAAGACAGAAGTGGATAAGCTCATTGGTTTGGTTTGGTTCAATGTTTTCTTTGATTCTGATTTTCCACTGAACGTAGTTACCAGGATCTAACATTGGAGGACGATCTTTACCAACCATCTCCATGATGGCATTGTTGAAGAGCACTTGATGTTTGATTTTGTAAATTGTTATTGGTATTTGATATTTTGATGTTGTTGTGAATGGATATAATATCTTAAGTTTATGTAGTGATTGTGATTGAGGTTTGTTAACTTTCTTTAATGAGTAAGGACTAACGGTGAAATAGAACAGTAAGGATGAACTTTGTAGTTATCTTTCAACTTTGAGGACCAAAACTATAAATCGCAGAACAAACAAAGGATCAACCGCCAGTAACCTTGATAAATTGCGGGATAAACTTTACTTAGGAACCTATAAACCGCGGGTAAACAACCTTGTATTCCGTGGATCAAACTTTATGAAAAACCTGTAAACCGCGGGTAAAAATCTTGTATTCCGCATGTACACAACCTCTATAAACCGTGAAATAAACTTGACTTAAAACCTGATAAACCACGGGAGAAATTTTTGGTATTCAGTGGGACAAATTGGATATACCGCGGGTAAACAACTTGGATATTCCTCGGAACAAAAAAGCCCCAACCAAAACCCACCCCCCCAAATAAACCCGTGGGGGGGGGGGGGAAAAAAAAAGGGGGGGGAAAAAATAACCTGGATAACCCGCCCGTAAAAAACTTTACTTACTCAACATAAAACCACGTAACGCCAACTGTGATAGACTCGCGGGCTATAAAAACTATATACCGGCGGCAACTATTTCATAATCTACATGATAAACTTTTTTAACCTGTAAACCACAGTACTTGAGATATTCTGCCGCTACAGACATGAAATACCGTGGTAATAAAAATCATACATAGTTTCTAGCTTGTAAAACCGTGGAGATGAAGGTCCAATAAGCCCAGACAAAGCTAATGTTTTAAGCTAGATTCAAGGTTAATAAGCCACAAAATACTCAACGTAATAAGCTGCAAAACTTTTAAAAGAAAAATACATGTTTTTGTAAGATTTTCGAATGGTTTTAAGCAAAAAGAAAAACTAAATAAGCTATTAATAAAAACTTAAAAATAAAGTTGATTTTAAACAATGAAGCTACAATAAAAGATTCATCGCTATAATCTAAATCGAATCAAACAATGAAATAGACAAGCTTTGGTCAAAATAAGCCTAGAAAAAGATGCCGAAACTAAAAAAACATCCAAATAAGCCCTTAATAAGCTGCGAATAAGCTAAAAACCCACAACACGAATCACCAAAAACCCCTTGGCTCTGATATCACATGATATCCCACTATTGATCCATAAACACAACCTAAATACCTTAAATCTTAGAGAGAGAGAGAGAGAGTTTTAGAAAGAGGAAGAAATAAGAGAAGGAAAAGAAGGTGGAAGATTACACATAGAAAAATGGTAACTGATTGTGCAGATATGTACACGATCAGGCTTCGAAAAGGATCAAAGAATTTGGGGGTGAATGATAAATTGCCAAGTATTGAGTAACCCGTGACAACACAAATATAAACACTACGTTAAGTTAAGCGTAAAGGGTATCCCTGCGAATCACCTCCGGCGTGAGAGTAAGTATGTGCTTTTGCTCGTAATGAGTATGTATGGAGTATTTAAGTAGGTGTTGAAAGCATAAAACAAACCTGAGGACCTTGCCATCTATTTATAGGTGATGAAATAGGCTAGAACAAGGATTTGCACATAAACCGGTACTCCTGGGGGTGTCCCATGATTTAAGGGGTAATTACAGGGTTAAGATACCACGATCTGTACCTTGGCGGGAAAGCTTTGGTAGATAGGGAGAACGTGGATTTTGAATTGACCAAGTTTGACCTTTGTCCTAGTTTCATCGAAGACCTTACCGCGAAGGGTGTTGATCTTTGTGTGGCAGATTCCCATACTAGTAACCATCACAAAGATAGTTTTACACCACTAGAAACTATTTGAAGGTTTCTAGGTTTAATTGGGAGTAGTTTCCTTTCGAGCTCCAAGGGGAGGCCTTCAAGCCGAAGGGCATGGTACTTCATCAATCCAACCAATCGAATGTGATGTATACATCTATGGATGCATTGCTTTTGACTTCAATGTAAAAAGTATCGAAGGCCAAATCAAAGACCTAAAATACACATGATGTATGCATTAAATGCTAATCCTACTTGATAGGGAGTTAGTTACAAAATTACTCCAAGATAATGAAGAGTCTTCCTTGGTAAATGTAAACGTCCCATCTCTGGCTCAGATGTTGAAATTCAAAATTACACGGATATCCAGCCGCACACGTATACGAACCACAATTCACTCCTTCCGTTATATAAACAATTCACTGTTAAGCCTTATTTTTACCTTTACCTTTACCTTTCTTACTCAATCATCATTGCTAATTCTTTTTTTCCATAAGGTAAATCTTCTTTTCTCTCTCTTTTCATAGATGCCAAATTCATCATCGCTTCACAAACATGTATCTTGACTAAAGATGAATTATCCTAATTGGTTGCTGATTATGACATTCTTAAAAATGTCAGGGTTCTCTTTCCGAAGAGATCCCAAACCATTTTTGATGCTCCTTTGGGTTTCGTCAGGTTATATGCCCATCATTTCACTTTTTCCAATCTTAGGGTCTATATCCCCAAGTTTATATGTGAAAAACTGAATTATTTCAAAGTAAATATTTCCCGCTTTAATCTGTTTGGAATGATAAAACTCACAACCTTATCATAATGTGCAAAGCATACGATGGCGAGCCCATCGTTGACCTCATCTGAGCATTCTTAAATCTTGGTCCCACTGGTAACTAGTTGACTCTCAAATAGGGATGGTTCTGACATACCCAAAGCTTTAACCAAACCTATAACCCATATTGAAGGCTGGGAAGGCAGCTTCTTTTTCATTGAAAACAAGATAGTTTCTTCCGAATATCCTGAACTCCTTCTTGAATATAACAAGCTGGAAAAGAAGTAATTTCAAAGATTGCGTACCTACACATGCTCTACAACCAAATTATCCACTTAATCCTTTTTAATTTCCGTGTTAGGGATTACAAGCATATCTAGATGCAGTTGAAAGTAACTGTGCTAATTTAGTGCTGCTGGAGAAAAACAGTTAATGTTGCGCTTACAACTGCTGAATGATACAACTGCTAGAAGGAGTTTCTACTGTCAGAGATAAAGACAGAGAAAGGATTAAGATGAAGATTGTTATCAAATTACTTCCATGATAATGATATGATATATTTTTGTAAAAAGATGCTATAAGTTATTTTGTTTAGAAGATCATGATAACTTTCGAAAATATTGTAAGCCCTTTAGTGACTCCCTTTGTTTATAAAAGGAGGGTCCCACTGTATAGAGTTTAATGTACCCAATTTCATACATTCAACGTTTGTGATATATAGGCTTCAAGGTTTAAACTCTAGTACTACACAGAGTACATCGTATTATTGATAATATTAATATTGGAGCTTTTTAGTGATATCATTGTTTATACAATATATTGTTTCATTAATATTCTGCTAAGTATTAAAGAGTATATTCTGCATACTCTTTAGTATTCACAAAGTTTCTATCATAGTTGTTTTGGATTTATCCAAAGTAACTTAACCTTTACATGCTATGGAATCGATCTTAAGTTGGGATCAACAAGTGGTATAAGAGCTTGTGTTCTGAAACTTTGATCTAGAAGAAACTAACAAGAAGAACTCTTTACTCACAAGGAAGAGATGGATCTAGAAACTACACAAACCACTACTATTGCAAAGTTGCCCATTCTCAAACAGGGTGAATATGATATGTGGAGGCTAAGGATTAAGCAATACTTTCAAGTACAAGACTATGCTTTATGAGATGTCATAAAGAATGGAAACTCATTCAAACCAGTAGCTCAAACAACAACAAATGCTGATGGTACCTCAACTTCGCTAACACCAGGTCCTGTAACTATTAAAGAAAAGGCTCAAAAGAAGAATGATGTGAAGGCAAGAAGTATGTTACTGATGGCACTTCCTAATGAACATCTAATGACATTTAATCAGTACAAGGATGCTAAGACTTTGTGTGCTGCACATACAACCAGATTTGGTGTCAATGAGAGGACAACAAAAAATACCAGAAAGACTCTTCTGAAGCAAATGTATGAGAACTTTAGTGCTCCAAGCACAGAGTATTTTGACTCTATTTTTAACAGGCTTCAGAAGATTATAAGTCAGTTGGCTATTCTGGGTGAAAATATTTCACATGAAGATCTCAATTTGAAATTTTTGAGAAGTCTGCCTTCTGATACTCATGTTATGGTCTGGAGGAATAAACCTGATCTAGACATAATGAGCTTTAATAATCTCTACAACAATTTCAAGATTGTTGAACAAGAGGTTAAAGGAACTGCAAGCTCAAGCTCAAGCTCAAGTTCTCAAAATATGGATTTTGTGTCATCCCCTAGCAGTACTAATGAAGTTAATACTGCTTATGGAGTTAGTACTGCTAACACACAGTAGCCAGCTAGCACTCAAGTTAGCACTGCATAGTACCAAGTTTTAGTACTGCTAACTTAAGTGATGACACTGTTTATGCATTTTTGGCCAGTCAACCAAACGGGTCTCAACTTGTATATGAGGACCTTGAACAAATCCATGAAGATGACATAGAAGAGATAGATTTGAAATGGAAGTTAGCATTACTGAGCATGAGGACAAGAAGGTTTTTCCAGAAAACTGGTAGAAAGATCACTATCAATTGGAGTGCCACAGGTGGATATGACAAATCCAAGGTGGAGTGTTTCAACTGCCATAAGATATGACACTTTGCAAGGGAATGCAGAGGACCTAGGAACTAAGATAGCAGAAACAGGAATCAAGACAACTCTAGAAAGACTGTAAATGTGGAAGAAACTTCTTCCAAAGCCATGGTGTCTATTGATGGAGCTGGTTTTGACTGGAGCTATATGACAGATAATGAAGTCCCTACAAACATGGCTCTTATGACCTTTTTAGACTCCGAGATACATAATGACAAAACTTGTTCAAAAACTTGTCTAAAAAGCTTTGAAACTCTTAAAACTCAACTTGATGATTTAAGAATAGAGTTTAACAAATCTAAGTTTAATTTAGCTACTTATAAAAGAGGGTTAGCATATGTAGAAGAGCAACTTGTCTTTTACAAAAAGAATGAGGTTATGTTTTGTGAGCAACTTGCTATTCTTAAAAGAGATATCTCATATAAAGACTTATAAATTAGTATGCTTAAAAGTGAGATTAGAAAAGCTAAGGCAGAAAAGACAAAGCAAACAACTTAAAAATTTAAAATGGCCCTATCTAAGAGTCTAGACAAATTAATAGGGAGTCAGATAATTGATAAAAGTAGAAATAGTGTGGGGTTTATAAGCTATAATGATGTTCCACCTCCCTTTATAGGGTTATTTTCACCTACCAAGTTTGATTTGTCCACTCTGGTCCAGTTGGAGATTCCAACGGTTTGATTTTGAAGCTATTGACCATAAAACAAGTAAGAGTGGTTTAGTGAAGAAATTTCTAATGAGGCAATGAAATCTTTTTGAAGCCACCAATGGTTTAAGGAGTTGGAGTGTCAGAAAAAAAATGAAAAAGTTAGAGAAGAAAATTGTTTTTCCTACTGTTTGTAAGATGAAATTTGTTAGACCTAAACAACAAGAAAAACCAGTTAGGAAACCAGTTAAGTATGTTGAAATGTACATGTCACAAATTCCTAGGGGAAATCACAGAAACTAGAATAATTAGAAGTCCCAACAGCTAGGAAGTTGAACTTTAGTGATGTACAATAAGCTTTTTTTTGTCTGTGGAAGTTTTGACCATGTGCAGGCTAACTACAATTACCATCAAAGGGAAAGGGTGGTATCTGGGAATAATTATACAAGGGTGAATTACAATTATTCTACTAAAAAGGCTCACCCTAGTACTCACAAAAACATGGCTCCAAGAGCAGTTTTAATGAAATCTGGCTTAAGACCACTTAATACTGCTAGGCCTGTTAATACTGCTCATCACAAATCTACAGTTTATAGTGCTAGACCAATGTCACGATTTTCTAAACCAGCACAATCAACTGTAAAGAGGCCCTATCAATATAAAAACAACATTAACTAACCAAAATTTTAGCTAAAAAGTTAATACTGCTAAGGGAAAATTTTATACTGCTAGGCCAAATTCAGCAGTAGTTAATGCTGTTAGGACAAATCAGGTTAATGCTATTAAGGCCTCAGCATGTTAGGTTTAGAGACCTACCAAACTTGATAGTGCATCAATTACTTTGAAAAGACATAATTATGTTGATGCACGAGGCAGATCCAAGTCAGTAATGGCTTGGGTCCCCAAAGGAAACTAATTTCCTCATTTTAATGTGCAGGGTCATCCACAAAAAAAAGATCAAGGCTATGTTGACAGTGGACGCTCAAGGCACATGACAGGGAACATGTCCTATCTTTCAGACTTTAAGGAATTTGATGGAGGATATGTTACCTTTGGGGGAGGAGCCAAAGGAGGAAGAATTACTGGTAAAGGAACTCTTAAAACTGTTGTTGCAGGTACAAACTCTAATGATTCTTTAGGTACAAAAGAAAGTGCTGGTACATGTCATTCTACTAAGGAGACACGATCTAGCCAAGACTATATTTTGATGCCACTGTGGAAAGATGGTTTACTATTTGATTCTTCTTCAAAGAATGCTAGGAATGATGAACCACAACCTTCTAATGATGCTGGAAAGAAGGATGATGAAGGTGGAATTGATGATCAAGAGAGGCCTAAGAAGAGTGCTCAAGATGTTAATACCGCTGGGCTAAGTATTAATACTGCCAGTACAAATTTTAATACTGGTAGTCTAAATATTAATACTGTTAGTCCAACAGTTACTACTGTTCCACTTGAAACCACACATGATGATTTCTTTGTTGGTAAGGAAAATCTAGTGAGAGTTTTACCTATAAAACATTTGAAAATTGACCAAGACTTGTGTTAGCTTGCTTAAGGGAAAGCAACACAAATGCCTCTTTAAGTCCAAGATTCAGAACTCTATTACCCAGCCTTTATTCACGTTGCATGTGGACTTGTTTGGTCTAACTTTTGTTAGTAGCTTAATGAATAAGAAATATTGTCTAGTTGTCACTGATGATTATAGCAGATTTACTGGGTTCTTCTAGGCACTAAGGATGTAAACCAAGTGGAATTTCTTTAAGAGCTTTACTAACAAAAATAGAAAATCTAATCGATAAGAAAGTAAGATAATCCGATGTAACAATGGAACCAAAGGTCATAAATAAGTTATGAGAAAAAAAATTTTTTTTTTTTTTAATGAACAGAGAGGCAATAAGATGAATTTAGTATAGCTAGAACTCCTTAGCAAAATGGTATTGCTGAGAGGAGAAATAGGACACTAATTAAGGCTGCTAGAACCATATTAGCTGACTCTATGTTACCTACTACATTTTAGGCTAAAGCCGTTAATATTGCTTGCTATGTGCAGAATAAGGTATTAGTAGTTAAGCCTTATAACAAGACCCTTTATGAACTGTTTAGAGGTAGAACACCTGCTCTAAGCTTCATGAGACCATTTGGGTGTCATGTTACCATTCTTAATACCTTAGAATATTATGCAAGTTTGATGGAAGTCAGATGGAAAAGGATTCTGTTTGATACTATTGAAAAGGTAAGGCTTTTAAAGTGTATACACACATTTTTAACTAGGAAATAGGAAGAAAACTTGCATATTAGGTTCTTGGAGGATAAGCCTATTATTGCAAGTGATGGACCGAAGTGGTTGTTTGATATTAATGTTCTGACAAAATCAATAAATTATGTGTCAGTTATTGCATGTACAAACTCTAATGATCTTGTAGGTACAAAAGAAAGTATTTGTGCAGGTCATTCTAGCAAGGAGACAGGATCTAGCCAAGACTACATATTGATGCCACTATGTAAAGATGGTTCACTATTTGATTCTTCTTTAAAGAATGCTAGTAATGATGAACCACAACCTTCTAGTGATGCTGGAAAGAAGGATGGTGAAGGTATATATAAATAAAGTGTAATTGTTGATCAAGAGAAATCTAAAAACAGTACTCAAGGTGTTAATACTGCTGGGCCAAGTATTAATAATGAACCAGACATCTTTTCTTTGGGAGATAATGCTACACTTGAAGCCACACATGCTAATTTCTTTGGTGATGAAACAGAAGTGGACATGAGCAACATTACTACCACATATCCAGTTCCTTCTACTCCAAATATAAGAATCCATAAAGGTCATTCACTTGATCATGTGATTGGTGATATATAGTCTGGTGTACTGACAAGGAGAATGACAAAGACTATAAATAAACAAGGGTTTATTAGTGCTGTTTATGAAGGGAAAACTCATAAAGACCTTCATACTTGTCTGTTTGCTTGTATCCTATTACAGGAAGAGCCCAAAAAGGTAATCCAAGCATTAAAAGATCCAAGCTGGATAAAAGCTATGCAATAAGCGCTTCTGCAGTTCAAGTTACAATAGGTTTGGACTTGGTGGATTTACCACTTGGCAAAAGAGCCATTAGTACTAAATGGGTGTACAGGAACAAGAAAGATGAAAGAGGTATTGTAATTAGAAACAAGGTAAGGCTCGTTTTACATTAGGTCCCTATATGTTTTAAATCAGTCTAAATCATTTAAGTACATATGTAATTAAACAGAAGCTTCATAATACCAAAAAGATGACTTAAGTTTTTAAAGTAATAAAAGTTGCATTGAATATAGATAAACACTGAATCCATCTTCATTGACACTCAGCCACGGGCTCCCCTCCGATCTTCATACCTAGGACATTGAAATTACATGCTAAAGTCAACCATTAGGTTGAGTGAAATCATAGGTTTATCGGTTATAATAGGTGTGGGTCCAACACAGATAGAAAGTACATGGTAGACTCTAAAAACACATTCAGAAGTCCAAACGTTTATTATTGCACTAAGCTCCAATGACCCCGAAGGCCTTAACTTGATTTGTGCACTCTATCAGAATTTAGGATGCTTGACCAACTAATAACACCTCCAATGTTAATTGCACCTTGATCAAACTAGTTAAACCCAAGGAAAAAGTGTGGATTGTTAGTCCCGATAGTTCTATCCACAACACTCGCGCCTTACTACAATAGCAATTAAGGTCATGATAATTAGGACTTCACGGCAATAAGGTTCCTTAGCAATAATATTCAGGCAGTAATCTGGAATAGCATTTTATACTTTGTAAATCACTTAGAAAAACACTTGAGTCCGAATAGTAAAACAAGTCAATGTAATTCAACAAATTCACGAATAAGTTTCGACATTTTCGTTTTAAGCCGTTTCTTTCGTTTCTCTTTACTGTTCCACGCGTTCGTATTAAGACGAGTTATCAAATTATAACATTTTCAAAATCTGAGGTTTTCTTAATGATAGTGGGATTTTTACTGTTCATTACAGTTATATAATTTATTTTTATAGATTTAGTTATCTAAATCTCGTAAATGTCGTTACACTTATTCGTTTTTTAACTCGTTTTTTTAGCGATTCTTTCGAGCATGTCTTCGTATTTAAAAGTTTTATCAATTTATTAATGTTTTAAAAATATAAGTTTCTATGGTGAATAGTAATTTTTATAAAAATAGTTTTTTTAAAAGTATATATTTATGTTAACGTGAAATGTCGTATCTTTTTCGTTATAATCAGTTTTTGAGTTTCTTACCTTTTTGGGTTTCGTCATGAGAGATACTATTTTATTATAAAAACATAAAATCCTATGCTTTGCGATTTCGAAAAAATAGCCCTTAATATTAATTAGTAGCTAGAACTCCTTATCAAAATAGTGTTGCTGAGAGGAGAAATAAGACACTAATTAGGGTTGCTAGAACCATGTTAGCTGACTCTAAGTTACCTACTATATTTTGGGCTGAAGCAGATAATACTGCTTGCTATGTGCATAATAGGGTATTAGTAGTTAAGCCTCATAAAAAGACCCCTTATGAACTGTTTAGAGGTAGAACACCTTCTCTAAGCTTCACGAGACCATTTGGGTGTCATGTTACCATTCTTAACACTTTAGACTATTTAGGCAAGTTTTATGGAAAGTCAGATGAAGGATTCTTTGTTGGATACTCAATGAATAGTAAGGCTTTTAGGGTATACGACATTAGAACAAGGAAAGTAGAAGAAAACTTGCATATTAGGTTCTTAGAGGATAAGCCTATTATTGCAGGTGATGGACCAAAGTGGTTGTTTAATATTGATGTTCTGACAAAATTAATGAATTACCTGCCAGTTATTGCAGGTACAAACTCTAATGACCTTGTAGGTACAGAAGAAAGTATTGGTGCATGTCATTTTAGCAAGGAGATAGGATCTAGCCAAGACTACATATTGATGCCACTGTGGAAAGATGGTTTAC
Organism: Tanacetum coccineum; assembly: GCA_026074375.1. Lineage (NCBI taxonomy): Eukaryota > Viridiplantae > Streptophyta > Magnoliopsida > Asterales > Asteraceae > Tanacetum > Tanacetum coccineum. The sequence goes on from BQNB010062898.1 coordinate 20,202, forward strand.
TATTTGATTCTTCTTTAAAGAATGCTAGTAATGATGAACCATAACCTTCTAGTGATACTAAAAAGAAGGATAATGAAGGTGTATGTAAAGAAAGTGGAATTGCTGATCAAGAGAAGCTTGAAAATAGTACTCAAGGTGTTAATACTGCCGAGTCAAGTATTAATACTGAACCAGACATGTTTTCTTTGGAAGATAATGTTACAGCCACACATGCTGATTTCTTTGGTGATGAAACAGAAGTGGATATGAGCAACATTACTACCACATATCCAGTTCCTTCTACTCCAAATACAAGAATCCATAAAGATCATTCACTTGATCATGTGATTGGTGATATACAGTCTGGTGTACTGACAAGAAAAATGACAAAGACTACAAATGAACAAGGGTTTATTAGTGCTATCTATGAAGGGAAAACTTATGAAGACCTTCATACTTGTCTGTTTGCTTGTTTCCTTTCATAGGAAGATCCTAAAAAGGTAATCTAAGCATTGAAAGATCTAAGCTGGGTAGAAGCTATACAGGAAGAGCTTCTACAGTTCAAGATACAACAGGTTTGGACCTTGGTGGATTTACCACTTGGCAAAAGAGCCATTAGTACTAAATAGGTGTACAAGAAGATAAAAGATGAAAGAGGTATTCTAATTAGAAACAAGGCAAGACTGGTTGTACAGGGTTACACTCAAGAAGAGGGAATATATTATGATGAGGTTTTAGCTCCAGTTGCTAGGATTGAAGCAATTAGGCTATTCTTAGTCTATGCCTCATTCAAAGACTTTGTAGTATACCAGATGGATGTGAAGAGTACATTTTTGTATGGCAAGATTGAAGAGGAAGTTTATGTATGTCAACCTCTAGGGTAGAAGATTCAGAGTTCCCTGACAGAGTTTATAAGGTAGAAAAAGCATTATATGGTCTACATCAAGCTCCTAGAGCTTGGTATGAGACTTTATCTACCTATTTATTAGGCAATGGATTTCAGAGAGGCCAGATAGACAAGACTTTGTTCATTAAAAGAGTCAAAAGTGATATTCTACTAGTTCAAATGTATGTTGATGATATTATTTTTGGATATACTAAAAAGATGTTATGCACTGAGTTTGAGAAATTGATGCACAAGAAGTTCTAGATGAGTTCTATGGGTGAGCTTACTTTATTCTTAGAACTACAAGTGACACATAAAGATGATGGAATTTTCATCAGTCAAGACAAGTATGTGGATGAAATTTTGAAAAAGTTTGGTTTTTCAACTGTGAAGACAACAAGTACACCTATGGAGACTTCAAAGCCATTGCTTAAGGATGCAGAAGCTGAAGATGTTTATGTTCACTTATATAGATTAATGATTGGCTTATTGATGTATTTAACATCTTCAAGGCCTGATATAATGTTTGTTGTATGTGCTTGTGCAAGATTCCAAGTCACACCTAAAGTTTTACATCTTCATGCTGTGAAAAGAATCTTTAAATACTTAAAAGGTCAGCCTAAATTAGGCCTTTGGTATCCTAAAGACTCACCATTTGATTTGGAAGCTTATTCTGATAGTGACTATGCTAGTGCAAGTTTGGACAGGAAATCCACAATAGGAGGTTGTCAATTTCTTGGAAGCAGATTGATTTCATGGCAATGCAAGAAGCAAACTATAGTTGCTAACTTTACTACTAAAGCAGAATATGTGGCTGCTGCTAGTTGTTATGGTCAAGTACTCTAAATTCAAAATCAAATGCTGGATTATGAATACAATTTCATGAATACCAAGATTTTCATTGACAATGAAAGCACTATCTGCATAGTTAAGAATCAATTATTTCATTCAAAGACTAAGCACATTGAGATTAGGCATCACTTTATCAAAGATTCTAATGAGAAGAAGCTTATTCAAATGATAAAGATTCACACATATCAGGATGTTGTAGATTTTCTCACAAAAGCATTTAATGTTGGCATATTTCAATATCTGATTGTAAGTATAGGAATGCTTAAACTCTGAAGTATTGATTGAGGGGAGGTTAATTGTGTTTATATGCAGCAAATTATGCACAAATGATGCTTGAAATGGAATGGAACAACAACTAATGATGAAATACAAGTTAGTGTTGTTGGACTAACTTTCTACTAGTAAGTATAATTAGTGCTGCAAGTTATACTTAATACTACTATGTTAATGCTGTTAGTTATACTTACTACTGTTTGTTATAATTATTATTGTGAGAAATGAGAGAAATTGGTGAGAATGAAAAACAAAAAGAGAGATGTGTGAAAATAAAAACAGACAAAGTGACTATGTGAGAAAAAGAAATGAGAGAAATTGGTGAGAATGAAAAACAAAAAGAGGGATGTGTGAAAATAAAAACAGACAGAGTGATTATGTGAGAAAAAGAAATGAGAGAAAATAGTGATAATGAAAAACGGAAAGAGAGATGTGTAAAAATAAAAATAGACAGAGTGACTATGTGAGAAAAAGAAATGAGAGAAATTGGTGAGAATGAAAAACATAAAGAGAGATGTGTGAAAATAAAAACAGACATAGTGATTCAGTAAGAAAAAGAATTGAGAGATATTGTGAGAATAAAAACAGAAAGAGAGCTTGTGAGAATCAAAATTGATAATAGAAATGCTTTTTGGAACGAAATTAGAGTTAATGATGGTGACTCAAAGTTAATGCTGTTAGGCATAAACTTACTATTGCCGGTTAAGTTAATGCTATTAGGCATACACTTACTACTGCCAGTGTTAGTTAATGTTGTTAGGCATAAACTTACTACTGCTAGTTAAGTTAATACTGCTAGGCATACACTTACTACTGCCAGTCTTAGTTAATGCTGCCAGTTTAAGTTAATGTTGTTGAGGGTAATTTCATAAATACTTTGATTAAGGGTTTCAATCACTCATTCGATCAATTTTACACTTTGATATACTCTCTAATCATAAACCCTAACTCAATTTTATCATTCATCATCAAAACCCAACACAATGTCGAACCTAAAGTTTGTTGAAACTCACAATTTGGTTGCGTTTTTGGAGAACCCTGAAGAAAGTGATGAGTTTAAGGGAATTATTGATTTTCTGAATTTAAGTTCTATTAGATATGCGCTAATGGTGAATCCCACCATCTATACTTTATGCATTAAGCAAATTTAGGCTACTGCTAAGGAAAAGTCTGTCAATGGGGAAGTGCAGATACAAGCCCTAGTAGATGGGAAGAAGGTGATCGTCACTGAGACGAGTGTGAGAAGAACTCTTCAGTTAAAAGATGTTGAAGGTACTGAATGTCTACCCAATGCTACCATTTTTGTAGAACTAGAAAAAATAGGGTATGAAAATCTTACACAAAAGCTTACATTCTATAAAGCATTCTTTTCACCTCAATGGAAATTTCTTATCCATATAATTCTGCAATGCCTTAGTGCTAAGACTACTGCTTGGAACGAATTTAGTAGAACAATGGCTTTTGCTATCATCTGTCTTGCCACAAACTAAAAATTTAACTTTTCCAAGTACATTTTTAATAATATGGTGAAGAACTTGGATAGTGGAGTTAAATTTCTAATGTATCCAAGGTTTGTGCAAGTGTTTCTGAATAAACAAGTTGAAGGAATGACCAAACATAAAGAAATTTATGTTACACCTTCTCACACTAAGAAGGTTTTTACTAATATGAAGAGAGAAGAAAAAGGTTTTTCTGGGAGGGTTACCCCTTTATTTGAAACTATGATGCTTCAAGCTCCTGAAGAATTAGGTGAGGGTTCAAAAATACCAACTGATCCTCAACACACATCCACTATTATTCAACCATCTACATCACAGTCCCAGAAGAAACAACCAAAGAGGAAATAGAGGAAAGACACTGAGGTTCCTCAACCTAGTGGTTCTACAGAGCCTATCACTGATGAGGATGCCAATAAGGAGCATGTACCTGTACATTCTAATGATCCACTACTCAGTGGCGTGGATAGATTGAAACTGAATGAATTGATGGAACTTTGTACCAACTTGTTAGAAAGAGTTCTTGATTTGGAGAACTCAAAGACTTCTTAAGCTGCAGAGATTGCTAAATTAAAGGAGAAGGTCAAGAAGCTACAAAGAAGGAGTAAGTCAAGAACTCTAGGGCTTAAAAGGTTAAAGAAGGTTGGTAGAACTGCAAGAATAGAATCCTCTGAAGATGAAGGTTTGGGTGCTCAGGAGGATGCATCCAAACAGGGGAGGAAAATTGCTGATCTTGATGCTGATGTAGAAGTCACTTTGGTTGATCAGGCTTAGGGGAGGATTGATGATAATTTAATGTTTAATAAAGGAGTTTTTGATGAGCAGGAAGTTGAGGTTGAAAAGGTAGTTAGTACTGCTGAAGTTACTACTGCTATTGCTACAACAACAATTGTTGATGAGTTGACTCTGGCTCAGACCCTAATAGAGATCAAAGCAGCTAAACCTAAGGCTGTTACAACTGCTGCTACAACAACTACAACTACTGTTACAAGACCTAAGGCTAGAGGAGTTGTAGTTTAAGAGCCAAGGGAATTTAGAACAACAACATCATCTTCTCAACTTCCACAAGCTAAAGACAAAGGCAAGGCAAAGATGATAGAACCTAAGAAGCCTTTGAAAAAGAAAGATCAAATTTTAGTGGATGAAGAAATTGCTCAAAGACTTCAAGAAGAATTGGCAAGCTGAATTAAACGAAGAGGTAAAGGCTGGCAAGATAAAAAAAGAAGAGGATAACTTGATTTCATAAGATAATAATCTCAAGCTATATGGAGGCAGATATGTAGTTAGCTCAAAGCTACAATCAGAAGAAAATGGTGGGAGCTGACCATTGAGAAGAAAGATCAACAACACCTTGTGTAAGCTCAGGACCTAAAGGAACAAACAAACTTACAAAGCTTAGAGTTGAAGAGATCAAAAAAACCACTACCAAAGCCCAAAATAGGAATCAAATGTGTACTTTATTTGAAAAATATGGCTAATTAGAAGCATATCAGTTGAAGAACAAAAGTTTTGAAGAAATTCAGATGTTATTTGACAATACTATGAAGGGGTAATTCATTGTTTCAGATGGAACAGAGTTATGGAAGGATGTAAAAGTCAGCAGAAGGAAGTAAGAAGAGAAACAAGAAAGAACTTGAGTCTGATAATTCCCAAAGAAGCAAAAGATAGATGACGAAAATAGAAGCCAAGAGGGATGATGTAAACAGAAATGAAAAGCTTATGGAGATAGTTTCTCTGATGATGGAGGTAGCAATTGATGCTAACAGTTTCTAGCCCATAAATCTCCATCATTGTGACTAGAAATCATTAAAAAGGAAAGATGAAATACATTCAAATCATCAGAGCTGATGGAAGTTCAAGGAGGTATTCATCAATGATTAGGATGCTTCAGAACATTGACAAAAAAGACCTGGAAACACTCTGTAAGTTAGTTAAAGCTAAACATGGAAATACAAGGCCAGAGGAGGCATAAAACAGAGTGTCATGGCATTGAAAGTAATGCTTTGAACTGATGTAGAAAGTAAAGTATTGAGAAATCCACAAGAATAAAATGTGATATTTTTGGAAGCTATTATTTTCCATCAAGTGGAGTTACATTTTAGAGATATCAGAATATACAATATCTTATGCTAGTAGAGAAAAAGTATCCAATCACACATGCAACAATCACAAAAATTCTCAACAAGAAGCTTCAAACGGACCATTGCAAATAAGATTTTCTATCAACTTTTGAACTGATGACAATCACATGCAAAGAATCCTTTTTTAGTGTTTGAAGCCATCCTCACTGTGATGAGTTAAAGACTTTAATGAAGAAACTTAAGATTCAAAAGAACATATCAATTTTAGGGGAGGATGTTAGGATAAAAGCTTCTTGATGCTGTTTGGAAGTAACTGCTGCTAAGTTAGTGCTGTTGTAAATAAAAGTAATGCTGCTCAGCTTATAACTGCTAAAGGATTACAACACTAAAAGAGTTTCTACTGTCAGCGAATGATAAAACAAAGAAAGGATTAAGATGAAGATTGTTTGTATCCCCAAGATTACATACAGGATAATATGAGATATTCTTGTAAAAACAACATATAAGGTATATTATTTTAGAAGATCAGTGATTAACTTAGGATAAATATGTAATCTGTAGACTCCTTTGTGTATTAAAGAGTCCTGAGGGTATAAGTTTAATGTACCAATTCACACACTTTATACATTTTGAACTATAGCTTTAATGTTGTAAACCCAGTACTATACATAGAGTACCGTATTATTGATAATATTAATGATTGGAGCTTTTTATAGATTATCATTGTTTTATAAACAAAAACTATTTCATTAATATTCTGCTAAGTATTAAAGAGTAGATTCCGCATACTCTTTAGTATTCATAAAGAGTTTCCTAAAAAAAATCTAAAAAAATCTATAAAATAAAAAATCTAAAAAATATATTCAAAAAAAAAAAAAAAAAAAGCTTAAAGAAGAAAAAATTGTAAAAATTAATCATAGTTTTTCTGTATTTAACCAAGGGGTGGAGTAACTTAACCTTCAAGCTAGAGGAATCGATCATAAGTTAGGATCAAGCAGTCCGGGCCCTTTCTTGATCCCATGCTTATCTCACAGGGCTAAAAACCACCTGGAAGCAGTAGTCCCAAAAAACACATTAATAATTTAATCGTGGAAGTGTATATATTCCCTTCAGATATTATTAGGTGAACTATTCAGTTGATAATCAATATTTGTTATTTGATTTTTGCAGAGATGTATTTCAGGAGCTTCATGGTAGAAGGGATTGATGGTGAGTTTCATTTTTACCAGAGGGAGATGCAAATAATGAAGGAAGTTCCCTCTACAAACTTGCAATAATGAAGCATTTGGTTATTGATGTTGAGCCTCTACACCGCATGTCCATACCTTCAGAATTTTTGAAAACATTAGTGACTCTGACGAAAGCCTCTCCGAGAAGGATGAAATTACTTTTGTGGTTGTTCCATCTGATGGCAAAGCAGAGACCAAAAGGTAGGTGTATCCTTCCGAAGGTGTACTGAAAGAGAAAGCAACTGTCAAGTCTTCTACAGAAAGAACCTAGACAAAATAGCTCAAAAAAGTGCCATTCACTAGGCAAGTAAAGCTTCTGGTGATGCCTTCCAATGCCTATGGATGGTCTGATAGTTGATCCCTGAGTATTCATAGGTAACATTGATCGCTTCATTATACTCCGTATACCTGAACACTAACCCTATAACACTATATTATGTATTACTATAGGTTTCCTTCTGCTAAAGAAATAAGGATATGACTGACTAGTCACTGGGTGTTGCCCACGTGATCCTTCCTTCATGGAAACAATATCTAAAAGAGATAAGTTTAGAGAAGCTCTGCGATATCTATGGCAAGGCTTACATGCGACAGGCTATTCTTGACAACATGTTGAACAGTAGGACCTGTAAGCTTATGTCTACTCTATCAAAGTCTAGGGCTTCCTGTGATGCAATTCGAGAGAGGGAGATTGAGAAGGAGAAGGCATGTGCTGAACTTAAGAGAAAGTGTAATGAAGCTTTGCAGGATTTCACAAGAATCCTCTTGTGTTAGACATGCGCTCTGAAATTAAGACCTTGCAGGGGAAAGTTGACAAGCTTCACGGTATGCATAGAAGATTGGTTCTTGAAGATAAGAAATGGATTACCTATAAGCAGATACTGTCTATCCTTTATTCGAAAGTCAAAGGGTTGGAGTCTGAAAGGGAGAGACTTAAGAGCTCCGAAACCCAGCTGCTACAAGAGATTGATCGGTTGAGGCAAGATAAGGCAGTTGTGGTATCCAAGGTTGTTCCTCACATGGCTACAAAACTTTTTCGTAATGATGAGATGGGTCTTCTAGTTACCCGACTTGTCAAGGCGACTATGTTTCGTGGCACGTGCAACTACTTTGTTGCTTGTAGTTTTAGTTTCCCTTGTATTGTTTGTTAGGAAACTGTGGGGGACCTTAGTCTGACCCCTTATATATCTTTTCAGATAATGTTTTCGCGCTTTAATAAGTGGAGGCTCATGTGTGGTATAATTTTCACCAAGGTTTGCAAGCAATACTTCGCTTGTAACGGAGGCTTGCGACCTGCTTTGTTTTAGCCCAGAAGGTTTCGAACGAAGACCTTTGGGAAGTTAATGTGAATTTTATGGATGTTGAATAATAGTAAGGCTCAAGTGTGGCCTTACGACATCCTTTCAAATTTTGAAACTTTTAAGTACTTGGTTATAAATAACAGTAAGGCTCAAGTGTGGTCTTACAACATCTTTTGCTGTAAATAACGACACTAAAGATTTGCAAGGAATCTATTTCATTAGTAGTGTAGAAAGATTTATATCATCTCATGTATGAACACTTAGTTTGATACACTGAAGAAAATTCCCTTGAAAAGAAATAGTCAAAACAATGACTATAGAATACAATAAATAGCAAATTTTACATGTAAAACTTATAAAGGTTCAAACCGTTCCATATTCGATCAAAGGGAGAGCCAAATAGTGTTTCTAGCTTGTAGGCTCCGTCTCTATAGGATTTCTTTACTACGTAAGGCCCTTCCTATGTTGGTCCTATTTTTCCTTGGAACTCTGCTTTGCTTGTGTTAGGAATTATAGAACTTCGAGTTGATTATGATAAAAAGAAATAGATGAAGGACCTAGTATTAATTAGTTTTATATAGCTTCATTAGTAAGCTAGGGTTGGGAGGTAACCCTAGCTCCCTCTCCTATATAAAGAGGGTTTAGGCACCAGGTTTAGCAGGAATTCATAGAGAAGAGATGTAAACCATTAAAGGTGTGCGTGTTCTAGGCGTCAGTCTTGTAAGGCGCCTAGGTTATTAGTATTTTATTATTGATAGTAATTG
>BQNB010062899.1:0-35899 GCA_026074375.1 Tanacetum coccineum
CCAGACCAATCAGCCCTAATTTCTTTTGAGGGATAAATTCCATTCTCCATAAGATCTTCAACATCTGCTCTGAGTTTAGGCCAAATGATAGTATCATACTCCTCATCCATAGCATCTTCAGACAATAAATCAAAAGAATTAGAAACAGGAACAGATTCCTCATGTAAAACAGTAGTTAGGGGTTTAACGTTTTGGTATATGGTTTAGTAGTTAAAGGTTAAGGGTTTTTGGTATAGATTTTATAGTTTATGTTTATATCACTTGTGATATTATACCTAGTGGTTAGGGGTTTAGGTAAAGATTTTAAACTTTATGTATATATATAATATACTTGTGATAATATACCTAGTGGTTAGGGGTTTAAGGTTTTTAGTGTACGGTTTAGTGGTTAGGGGTTTAGGGTTTTTGATATATATTCTAAAGTTTTTTTATATATCATTTGTGATATTATACCTTGTAGTTAGTGGTTTAAGGTTTTTGCTATAGGTTTAGTGGTTAAGGGTTTAGAGTTTTTGGCATATATTTTAAAGTTTATGTATATATCACTTGTGATATTATACCTAGTGGTTAGGGGTTTAGGGTTTTTGGTATAGTGTTTAGTGGTTAGGGAGGGGGTTTAGTTTTTTTGGTATAGGGTTTAGGGTTTTGGTATAAAGTTTAGTGTATAGCGGTTTAGGGTTTTTGGTATAAGGTTTGGTGGTTAGGGGTTTAGGGTTTTTGGTATAGGTTTTAAAGTTTATGTATATACCACTTGTGATATTATACCTAGTGGTTAGAGGTTTAGGGTTTTTGGTATAAGGTCTAGGGTTTTTGGTATATATTTTAAAGTTTATGTATATATCACTTGTGATATTATACCTAGTAGTTAGTGGTTTAGCGTTTTTGGTATAGGTTTAGTGGTTAGGGGTTTAGAGTTTTTCGCATATATTTTAAAGTTTATGTATATATCATTTGTGATATTATACTTAGTGGTTAGGGTTTATGATTTTTAGTATAAGGTTTAGTATTTAGAGGTTTAGGGTTTTTTGTATAGATTTTAAAGTTTAAGTATATATCACTTGTGAAATCATACCTAGTAGTTAGGGGGTTTGGTATATGGTTTAGTGGTTAGGTGTTTAGAGTTTTTGTTATAGATTTTAAGGTTTATGTATATACCACTTGAGATATTATACCTAGTGGTTATGGGTTTAGGGTTTTTGGTATAGGGTTTAGTGGTTAGGGTTTAATGGTTAGGGTTTTAAGGTTTTTGGCATAATATCAGTGATAGATAACGTATGAAACGGAAGAAACCATCTGAAAACGGACAAAAACGTGCGAAAACGGACGAAAATAGACAAAAATGTGCGAAAACGGACAAAAACCGACGAAAACGTAAGAAAACAGACTGAAACATATGAAAACGGATGGATACGTCTGAAAACGACCGAAAACGGACGAAAACATATGAAAACGGACGATAACGTGCGAAAACAAAAGAAAACGTGCGAAAACGAATGAAAACGTGCGAGAACAGACGAAAACGTACAAAAACAGACGAAAACATGCGAAATCGTAAGAAAACATGCGAAAGTAGACGAAAGCGTGCGAAAAGGGCGAAAGCGTAGGAAATCGGGCGAAAGCGTACGAAAACGGGATAGCGTGCGAAAGCTGACGAAAACGCGCGAGAGCTTGCGAAAACGCGCGAGAGCTGGCATAAACGCGCGAGAGCTGGCGAAAACGCGCGAGAGCTGGCGAAAACGCGCGAGAGCTGACGAAAACGCGTGTGAGCTGACGAAAACGCGAGAGAGCTGACGAAAACGCGGGAAAGCTGACAAAAACGCTGGAAAGCCTACGAAAATGCGCGAATGCGTAAGAAAACGTGCGAAAACGTAAGAAAACGGACGAAAACGTGCGAAATCGGACGAAAACGTATGAAAATGTAAAAAGCGTGCGAAAACGTCAAAAAAACGTAAAAAACTGACAAAAACGTAAAAAACGGAGGAAACGTAAAAAAAGATGCAAAATGAAAAAAAAGACGAAAACGTAAAATAACTGACGAAAACGTTAATAAACGGATGAAAACGTAAAAAAAACGGACGAAAACGTAAAAAAACGGACGAAAACGTAAAAAAACTGGCGAAGACGTAAAATAACGGATGAAACGTAAAAAAACAGACGAAAACGTAAAAAAACAGACGAAAACGTAAAATAACTGACGAAAACGTAAAAAAACGAACGAAAACGTAAAAAAACAGACGAAAACGTTAAAAAACGGACGAAAATGTAAAAAATGGACGAAAACGTAAAAAACAAACAAAAACGTAAAAAATAAGACGAAAACGTAAAAAACAGCCGAAAACGTAAAAAAAACAGACGAAAACATAAAAAAACGGACGAAAATGTAAAAAATTAGACGAACACGTAAAAAACTGACGAAAACGTAAAAAACTGACGAAAACGTAAAAAAACGAACGAAACGTAAAAAAACTGACGAAAACGTAAAAAACTGACGAAAACGTAAAAAAACGGATGAAACGTATAAAAAAGACGAAAACGTGAAATAACTGACGAAAACGTTAAAAAAATGGACGAAAACGTAAAAAAACTGACGAAAACGTAAAATAACGGAGGAAACGTAAAAAAGACGAAAACGTTAAAAAACGGACGAAAACGTAAAAAAACGGCCGAAAACGTAAAAAAACAGACGAAAACGTATAAGAACGTAAAAAACGTAAAGAAACGTAAAAATACGTACAAAATGTCAAAAAAATCAATTAATTGCAATTTGGGCAAGATTTGCCAACACTACAAATAATGAGGGAGTGGTAGTGTGAGTTTTAGTAAATTTACACTTTTGGTCCCTCCATGTTTTTTTTTAATCTTAAATCATGTCTTTTTAATCTAATGAAATGGATGGTCAAGATTTGTCCCTTGGTATGCAGGGAGAAACTAGTATGCAAAATAACTCACATCTATGTTAGATGGCTTTGCTTTACACGTACTTAATATATTTATCTAAGATATATACCATGGTTGTTAAGATCCCGATCCTGATCTTAGGATTTTACGATACTGCAAAGCATAAACGATCCAGATCCTACGTATGATCTTTGCTTTCTTAGGATCTTATAGGATCCCGATCTTGACCATAGGATCTTAAGATCTACTACGATCCGATCTTACTTTTTCTCGAACCACGAACTAAAATCTACGAATTTATGGGTTGTGTTTCCTAGATATTAAAAAAACAACAAGTTAATCTTCTTAAACATTTTATAATTATAATTTATGACAACATTCCTATGAAACATTTATATAATTTTGTGTTTATGATATATAATAATTTGTAGATTTATATAATATTAGAAAAACTATTAAGAAAATGACATTATAGTAGGATCTTACGATCCCGATCCTACCTTACGATCTCGATCTTGCAAAGACGAAAACGATCCTGGGTAGGATCCCGATTTTGACAACGAGCTGCTTCTTCTGTTTAGTGTGAAACAGTGTGACCATCGACTTTTGCATGAGTAACAGTTGTCAACGTCATTATTCTTACGCACAAAAATCCTACATAAACAATTATGCCGCTCAATACAATTTTGCATTTGTTCAAACAAAACAATAAAGAAGATGACAAAAAAGAAGAAGAAGAACCTTTGTAACACTCATTCCATGTTGTCCGTCTCAAGCCTCTTGCGACAGTATATAAGTCTTTTTTTTTTAAAGGGTTTCCTGATAAATGTAATTAATCAAAAATCGTTGAAGTACAAAAGAATAAGCGTGGAGTCCCTTATCTCAGTCCAAACAAATGGACACTTACATGCAACCAAAGTGCTACTTCATGCTTTCCCTCCCCCAAATAATGTTTCCACAATGGAATCTTTTAAGTCTTTTTTCTTCAACTTAGACCATAATTATATTCGTTTGTGGTTATATAATATGATCGAAATTCTACCGTAACGAAAAATATATTCAAAACTACATCCATTCATATAACTGCATCAAGTATCATATATCATTAAGAAAGAAATTAATTAAGGTCAAGTTAAGAAAAAAAAGACTTTGAAAAATTAAGTGACACTTAATGATGGACTGAGAGAGTACAACGAACACCCTAACAATAAGAATAGACACTTTAATCTTATAATAACAAAAGAAGGTTAAAAAAACCCACTTCCTATTAACTAACTATGTATACGAAATAACCTGTTTATCAATGAAAACCAACAAATGGTTCCAGATTTCAAACTTTAGCCTCGTATATCCAACATAGTGCCTAATCCCAACGTCTTCATGCCACCACATTATACCGAACAAAGCACACCCGTAAGCCAATCGATCAGACTACAAGCTGCACCAAGACGATTAGTTGTTTTCTGTAGATTTGCTTATCTTTTATTATAAATGCACATGTAATTCCCGTTATATGATCACACAACACACTCAATAAAAAAACTCTTTTACCCTATTACAAAACCGACATTCATCGCCAAAAATAGCAAATAATTACCGTCACTTTGCGCTATAGATTCGTATCTGCATGTTTGAATTTAATACGTTGGAGGTAGTTACATTAATGTTCCATTTTTTTTTTCTTTTATACTATCCTAACAGACAATCGTGGTGATGCATGCATGCGTGTATATATAATTGAGGTATGGTGGTGTTATAAATGAAGAATTTAAAGTTGGTTGTTATCAGGTTTGGATTCTCAAGTTCGATGTATGCATGCATGTGTATATCACATGTATGCACATATGTGTTTCGTTATTATAAACTCGGACCAACATATTGGATAAGATATGAGCCGTTTTACGTATGTATATAGGTTTGGATTCTTTATTTTTCAGTTTAAGGATAAAATTGTGAATGCTCGACTAGCTAGAATTTCAATTTTTTTCTTGGAGTTGCGAGACCAAGTTAGAATCTCTCCTTTCATGCATTTAAGTCTGACACAAAGATTTCCGCTAACAAAAAACAATTATAACAAAGGTTGCAAATTTACTCATATATATAGGTCGGCAAAAATGTTGAGTATATTGTAGTTGATAAAACTAAAATAAAACGTTGAATATTTCACGTGTGTATGGGGTTGCTTTTAGTCAACATTGGGCGGCCACCATTATTTGAGTCAAACAACTATTGAATCTCCATTCACTCATATATTCTCTTTCGAATTCGAATTAAAAATTGTAGTTAAATATTTCATATTATTATTTCTAGAGTTAATGACATAGACTGTCTTTGTGGTTGTTCCGAAATTACAGGTTTCGTTTTAAAAGTTTAAAAATTACACTGATCGTTCTTGTAGTTGACCATTTTGAATTGACCGGTCCTTTGACCCTAACTTCATCCGTTTTTTCGTTATCTTATTGTTTTGTCAAGGGTAATTTCATCACTTCATAGCAAACAATTAATCTCAGAAATCAAGCATGCAACATTGAGTATTAAACTTCCGCCACCACCCACCAACCTCATCACCGCCCTCACCACCATCCTCACCCACCACCGTCATCCACCAATGTGAAATAACAAGCAAAAGAACCCGCGCGTTGCGGCGGGGCTAATTTTTTCCCGAATAATTTTTTTACGTTTCGGGGGTTTTTTTTTGGCGATGCGTTATGCGGGGCTAATTTTGTAAATTTTTTTGGGGCTAATTTTTTCCCGAATATTTTCTTTTTTTGGGACGGTTTTGTAAATTTTTTTACGGGAATTTTTGTGTAAGGAAATCGTAAATAGTTAAAAGGTGAGGGTCCGTTTTGTATTTTTTTTTTACTTTGGGCCAGATTTTAGGCTATTTTTGGGTTTTTTTTTTGGCTAATTTTTTCCCGGATATTTCCTCTTTTTGTATGATTCGGGAATTTTTTTTTTTGCGTTGGGACGGGTTAATTTTTTCCCGAATATTTTCTTTTTTTTGGACGGTTCGATATCTTTTTATTTGGGCCGATGAATGTAAAAAAGTTGTGAACAATAAAAACTTGACGTGTTTTTTTTGTTAATTTTTTTACGGGATTTTTTGTGTAAGAAAATCGTAAATAGTTAAAAGTTGAGGGACCGTTTTGTATTTTTTTTTACTTTGGGCCAGATTTCAGGTTAATTTTGGGCTAGTTTTTTTTTTTACTTTGGGCCAGATTTTGGGCCACATTTTATGCGAATTTTAGGCTAGTTTGTCGACAAATGTGTATATTAGTAATAATTTTTTTTATATGACTTATGTGTTGGGCCTCATGTTTAAAGTGTTTTTTTTGCTATATGAGTTTTTTTTTAATATAATGGGTTGTACGTTTGTGACCATATCGATTATTTTAAAGTTATTAGGTATCGAAGATGTTTTCGCGGGTATTTTTTTATCTGAATAAATCAGAACTTTTGTAATATTTTTTTTCCCTCCTACTTTGTGCATACAAATTAAAAAAAAAACAAAAACAAAATAATTAAAAAAAAAAAAAACTAAAATCGGGCTGACCCAAAATGGGAGCCCGTTACTGTAGCAAATTGGTCCACTGTCAAAACGACAGTGGATTTGTCGCCTATTGTGTATATTAGTAATAATATTTCAAATTTTTATGAATTAAAAATGTGTAATTAATAGTTGTTGCGCAAGAAACAATTTTCCTTATATTCAATCTGGATTGCTGAGGTTTGTAAACATTTTAGATATCAGAACCTAGAAATAAGTTTTAACTTTTTTTTCTCTATGGTTTAGTGTACTCTTTCGCAAAAAAAACTAAATTAACTAATAGCTTTTTTTTGAACAAACAAACTTTATAAAGACAATAAACAAAGTTAAGAACAGTACACAGCACTCCTCGCTAACGAGGTAAGTTCATCCGCAAAAGATACATCCCAACTGAAAGAAAAGGTGGAAGAAGATACTAAACGAGCTGCGTAATGAGCCACTTTGTTGTTATGTCGACTCGTCCACGAGAAAGTCAAATTCATGTTCTTCGACCACAAACGAATATCAGCTACAAGAGCATCAATGCTCCATGGTGGGACTGTATCCGTAGATGAGAATGAAATGGCTACTTGAGAGTCAGATTCCACAATTGCATGGTACCAACCGCGACATAATGCAAGATGACACGCCGAGTGTATTGCAAAGATTTCGGCATGAAGAGGAGAGAAAGCATAACAAGGCGTACCGTATACATGTAAAATGGAACCTGAAGAATCGCGTCCCA
Source organism: Tanacetum coccineum (assembly GCA_026074375.1). Classification (NCBI taxonomy): domain Eukaryota; kingdom Viridiplantae; phylum Streptophyta; class Magnoliopsida; order Asterales; family Asteraceae; genus Tanacetum; species Tanacetum coccineum. The sequence continues at coordinate 7,170 of BQNB010062899.1, forward strand.
CAATAGCTATTGCAGCAGTAGAGTCTTTAAAGGCAGCGTCACAATTTATCTTCACCAAAGGGCTATGAGGGAATCCATCAAAGGGCTATGAGCGTCACAATAGCTATTGAGTTAACGTTTATATATGGAGTCATACTAATATTAATATATTTACTAGTGTTTCCCAAATTTAGTACCTATATGGTGCACATATGGTTATAGCCTCTCTGTTATTTGTTAATATTTTTGTCATCATAAAAAAAACTCCGCCTCGCGCGAGTACTTTAGCTTGTTTTAATATATAATATATCATTAATTTTTTTTTTCTCTTACATCAAATTCAAATCCAAATCATAAACCAAATTTAAATCCAAATACAAATCCTAATCATAAACTCACCTACAAACCAAACAGACCCTAATTATAATTTTGTGCTATAACTATGAGTTGAGTTCTGTTTGCGAGTCTCTGAATCCTGTTTGCGGATCCCTGAATCATTTCTTGTGTATTTTTGGTGAAAGATTGTAGCCAATTGGCTACAAAAATTGTAGCCAAGCTATCCCTACATTGTTACAACTTACAATCATACTACACCGAACAATGCAACTTAACAAGCAAACTTAATCAACAATCAAACTATCGTTTTTACTATAAGGTACTTATATTGTAAGCCATTATATATGGTATTTTTCTCACATTAAGCGTTCATTTTCATAATGCACAAACATCTCATATTAAGCGTCCATTTTCATAATACATAAAGTTTTAAAAAATCTCATTAACTATGTTTTTCGCCAATCAAATATCATAGCCATCCACTTAAATCTACTTTCATTAGTTGAAATACAAAGTATATACTTATTATGTGACATCACAAAATAACAATGTGCAGTGGACACCTGGAGATTAAGGTACGGTGGCTGTTAGGGTGGCACCACCTCACTGGCCAAACCTTGACGAAATCAACACCATACCCCAGCTTGGCTGTTAATGCCTCACGTTATCTAGACTAACCAACGCGGTGGGCAAACGCTTTTTGTTTGCTTGTTTCTTTGTATTGTATCTGTGTTTAGTGGTTATGTGTGGATACAAAACATCACTTTTACTTATGACATCACTTTTATATGAGAGATGGTTGTTTTGTGTGTTGTGATACAATATAGTGTTATAGAAAAGAAATGATGAGATGTCACCACTTTTGCCCATGACACCATCTCCCGACACCAATGGAACCTTAACTCTTAATGTGAGACGAAATGAGTATAATTTAACCACTAAGAAAAAAAATATTGATCTATATCTTTTTTAAAGTTCAATATTACATTAATGTCATTCTCAATTTCGAAATTACATTGATATGCTTTCCAACTTTGGTGATTACATGAATATATTTCGCAAACTTTTGAAATTACATAAATATCCTTTCAAAGCTTTTAAATTCTCACGTATATTGAAAAATCAACATATTTTTTCTTCACTCGAGGTAAAAAAATATATATGAACAAATAAATATATCAACATTATGTTTATTCATTCTTATATTCAAATTTTTGTAACTAAATCATCATGTTTTTTCATCACTCGAAGCAAAAAAATTATATATGAACAATGTGATTATGATCAATATAAGAGATAACTAATACTTTCGTAATTTAAAATCACTATAATTATGATTTAGTTGATTTTTGAATATAAATATGAGAATTCAAAAGTTTATAAAAGATATTAATATAATTAAAAAAGTTTGTAAAAGACATTAATGTAATGCCAAAAGTGAGAAGAATATTTATGTAATATTAACTCTAAGAAGTATATACCTGTAATTCTCCCAAAAATATTAACAGTAAGACTCGTGGTAATAGGAGGAATAAGACGCGTCTTTGGCCCTTCACGCGGCAACACCACCCCCACACGATGCGTTCTTGTTGTTGTTGTTTTAGGAGAATTCGATCGTTCAGACGACCGGGTTGCGGAAGTTGTTGTGTGTGTGAATATGGTTTTTGTGGAGTATATATGTGTGCATCTTTTAATCTTTTAATGTGTGCACTAAACTTGTTTTTTGCGTTATTTTAGTGCTAAGTGTATGCTTTAAAGATGTCTTTTTAACACTATTTTAGTGCAAAATTTAGTGTTAACCTTGAAAATGCTAAACGGGGTATGTTTTATTGGTGATGTTGCTTCAAGAAAAGAAGCTGACGTGACGCTGAATTAGCGATCATATTGCGTGCAATATTACAACTTTGATAATATATATTTTCTTCGTCCCGAAATAAATGTTCACCATTGACTTTTGAAGTCATTCTTCTTCAACTTTGACTTTAAATTATTTTGTTTGTGTTACATAATACTTGATGAAAATCATACCAATGAAAATACATTTAAAACTCAATCTATTCATATATTTTGCATCGAGTATATATAACACAATCAAAATAATTTAAAATCAAAGTTGAAGAAGAATGACTTCGAAAGACAATAGTTTGACATTTATTTAAGGACATAAAGACTAATATAATAGTACATTTTGAAATAGATTATATTATCTGGATTCTGGTGGGATAAGTTAGAATTTTGAAGTTTCTTCGTTCATACCTTTGCTTGATACATCTGAACTTACGAAACATCTACCCAATGACACCAAAAAACATTATTTGACCAATAATAACAATTCCCCCCACACCATTCACCGGAAAATGTCACCGGAAAAAACCTCCGGTCACAACCTTTTTCTCATCCTCGTAACTCTCCTCTTAACACTCCACACTTCATCATCCCAATCAACCCAACTTGACCATCTCTTAAATTTCAAGTCCAAAATCACAAACACAAGCTCAAACCCATTAAACACATGGACTGAACAAACCCCAGTTTGCAATTTCACTGGAATCACATGCAACTCACAAAATTTCGTCATAGAAATAAACCTTTCCGACCAAAAACTCACCGGAAGTCCAGATTTTGGTGCACTTTGTAAACTCGAAAAACTCGAAAAAATCAATCTGGGTTCGAATTATTTTCACGGACTGATCAATACCCGGATTTTAGATTGTGCTAATTTGAAGTATCTTGATCTGGGTATGAATAATTTCTCAGGTGAAGTACCGGAAGTATGGCAGTTAAGTCAGTTAACTTTTTTGAATTTGAATTTTAGTGGTTTTACCGGGAAATTTCCATGGAAAGGTTTTGAAAATTTGAAAAACTTGAGTTTTCTAAGTATTGGAGATAATGTTTTTGATGAGATGTTGTTTCCTTTAGAGATATTGGAGTTATATAATTTGGAGAATATTTATATGTCTAATTGTAGTGTTGGCGGGAAAATACCCGAAATGATTGGAAATTTGAGTGTGTTAAGGAGTTTACAGCTCGCGGATAATCGTCTAGTGGGCGAGATTCCTGCGAGTATTAGTAAGGTTATGAAGCTTGAAATGCTCGAGCTTTATAATAATGAGCTTAGTGGTGTTATTCCGGTCGGGTTTGGGAATTTGGTGAATTTAGTACAGTTTGATGTTTCGAATAATACTCTTGAAGGTGACGTGTTTGAGTTGAGGAATTTGACAAAGTTGGAAAGTTTGCAGCTGTTTGAAAACAAGTTTTCTGGTAGTATACCTGAAGAGTTTGGTGAGCTTAAGTACTTGACGCAGTTTTCGGTTTATGATAATAAGTTTACGGGTGAACTGCCTGCGAAAATTGGGTCATGGGCTGAGTTTGAGTTTATTGATGTGACACAAAATATGTTTACTGGTGCGATTCCACCTGATATGTGCAAAATGGGTAAATTGGGGAGGATTTTGATGATAGAAAATAATTTTACGGGTGGGTTACCAGAGACTTATGGGAGTTGTGATTCGTTGTTTCGGTTGAGGGTTAATAATAATTCACTTTCGGGGCGAATTCCTGATGGGATTTGGAGTTTGCCTTTGTTAAGTACGCTTGATCTTTCTATGAATCAATTTGAAGGTCAAATTGGGTCAAATATTGGTGAATCAAAGTCATTAGCACAGCTTTTTCTAGCCAACAATCGGTTTTCGGGTGAATTGCCCGTGGAAATATCGAAGGTGTCGACTCTAGTGGAAATCGAGCTGATTTCAAATCAGTTTACAGGTACTATTCCTTCGAATATCGGTGATTTGAAGAAGCTTAGTAATCTTCATTTACAAGATAACATGTTTTCGGGTCCTATTCCAGAGTCTTTAGGTTCATGTGTCTCTATAAACGAAATAGACCTCGCAGGAAACTCATTGACGGGTCATATTCCAGCGAGTCTTGGTTTGTTACCGAGCTTGAACTCGTTAAACTTATCGGGTAACAAGCTCTCTGGTTTAATTCCAACGAGTTTATCGTCTTTAAAGTTAACCCTTATTGACTTGTCAAACAATATGTTGGTTGGGCGTGTACCCGAGTCTTTGTTATTTGTGGCTTACAATGGTAGCTTTGCTGGAAACCCTGGTTTATGTGCTGATGATAGTAAAGATTTGAGAAAATGTTCCCCCATTTCTCATAAGTCCGATAGGTTAAATGTATCCGTGTATTGTTTCATAGCGGGTGCGCTTTTGGTTGTGTTGTTGTTATCGTGTTATGTTTTTGTTAAGTTGAGGAAAACTACTCGTGACAGTCCGATAAATCGTGTTTATTCTTGGGATGTGAAACAGTACCATGTTCTAAAGATTCGCGAAGATGAAGTGTTAAGGTGTCTTAAAGACGAGAATATAATCGGGAAAGGCGGGTCTGGGAACGTGTATAAAGTTGTTCTCGAGTGTGGGGAACAGTTAGCGGTAAAACACATGTGGAAAACCGAACCTGATAATGGTAGTTCGAGGAGTAGTCAGAGTAGTTCTCCGATTTTACCTAAAGGGAAAACTCGATGGAGGGAGTACGATGCTGAGGTGGCAGCTTTAAGCTCGCTTAGGCATATGAATGTGGTGAAATTGTATTGTAGTATCACGAGTGAGGACTCGAATTTGTTGGTGTATGAATATATGCCAAATGGGAGCTTGTGGGATCGGTTGCATACGTACCAGAAGATTGAGATGGATTGGCGTGTTAGGTATGAGATCGCCATAGGGGCGGCACGGGGATTGGAATACCTGCACCATGCTTGTGACAAACCGGTTATACATCGGGATGTCAAGTCGAGTAATATCTTGTTAGATGAGGATATGAAACCTAAAATAGCTGATTTCGGTTTAGCAAAGTTTGTTCAAACCGAAAAGATTATGGAATCGACACACTTGATTGCAGGGACACACGGCTACATCGCTCCTGGTAAGTTCTTATAACATTTACACAATTTCTCTGTATTAGCTAATCCATTTATGCTAAAACTCATCCAACTTAATTTTACAGAATACGGATACACATTGAACGTGACAGAAAAGAGCGACATCTATAGTTTTGGCGTTGTTTTGATGGAGTTGGCAACGGGGAAAAAGCCCATGGAACCTGAGTTTGGCGAAAACAAGGACATAGTTCACTGGGTGCACAACGAAATGAGAAAAAAAGACAACATGTACGCGTTGGTAGACCCTAGCATTTCAAAAGATGCTAAGGAAGATGCGTTGAAGGTTTTGAGCATTGCGGCCCGTTGCACCATGAAGATACCAACTTTGAGACCCTCAATGAGGATGGTAGTGAAAATGTTGGAAGAAATCGAGCCGACCTCACTTACTGATATAGTAATAGACAAACACGGGGAAAACAACATTTCGCTCTATAAAGTCTGAGTTTTGTGATTAGTGTACGTAGAAAGTAGAGTAAACTGTTAGACATGATCGTAGAAGCGCGATTATCGTCACGTTTTTTAAGTTGTATTGTTATAGTGTTGTAATATTGTTTTCTTTCTACCATATAGTTCTATTGTACAGAATAATGTATAATTTTCAATGGTCCTACTATTAGAACACCAAATCCACTAGATAAACACTTTTCAAATATGAAATTAAATGTCAAAGTCAATAGTCTGTTGGAAATATAAATTTTTTAACATAAACATCTCAAAATTAGTATCTCAGAAAAAGCAAAAGCTGGCAACTATTATTACTATCATACATGTAGATTAAAAGTGAAAAATAAAAAAAGTATTAGAAAACAAGTAGAAGTTATTCTTTTACCATTGTTGTCAAATGTTTTTACGAAAATAAAACTATGCTCGTAACAATATTTAAATGATTGATTATTTGAACATATTCAACCCAAATATCGGTCCACTCATATAAATGATAAATTATTACTATCAAGTAGTCAATCCTTTTATTATTTTTAGAATTTTTACTTTACCATACACTTTACATGTTACATTATAGAATATACATTCACTTGAAAAGTTTTATTGTTTAAGAGGGTTGTAGCGTGATCATGAAATATGGTCTAAAAACCATTCCAGTATTTATAATTCTAAAAATGTATAATCATTTATTTCCACCGATTTGGGATCTTAGTAGTTTTTAATATTATGTTTATTTAACTTTTGTCTGATTTTATCTATATTGTAGGGTGTTTTTACGCACAATAAATATCGTTTATTAGTGGAAACAACTCATTTGAAGATGTTGAATATTCTACACAAATATCGTCATTTTTCACCGGTTGGATGACCTTAAGTTAGACTCCTCAATGTGTGGTTGTCGACTTCGTTATAGTTGTGGGTTACCATGCGCCTGCGTACTTTTAACGTATTTACATTCAGGACAGTATATTTAAAGCCAGTTACTTTATGTTTATATATGGGTTTATTTTTATATATATTGTTGGACAAGTATTTTTTTTATAAATAAAAAGTAAAAGTCAAAATATTGTCATTACGGCAGTAACTATCTCGTTGAAAATAGGGCGAGTCATTCGAAACGTCTTACGAAATTTAAGTTGATCGTACATCGGGTCCTCGCTAAAAAAAGCGGCGACTAAACGCTGATGAGCACCAACACGATCTCGAGTTATGATGTTTCTTGTCGGTCGGTTTGCTACTTGTCTACTCTTAATAAACGCAATCATTCGTTTAATAAAAGTCTTCTTACGACGGCTAGTAACTTCTTCTTCTCATTCTAAATCTATGCCCATAAACGTATACGAATTCATTTTGTGTAAATGAGGAATGTGTGAAGTGTATAAATTAAGAGAGTTGGGTATAAAATGAGAGAGTTGTGTATAAAAATGAGTGAATTAGTAGTTATTTATAAGTAAAAAGTTTTTTTTTAATTTTTTATAAATATAATGGATATAAAATTTTGGGGGGCCCACTTTTTTAAACTCACCGTGAGGTGAGTATCTCACCAATCAGCTAAAAAAAACAAGTCAAACTCACCTTGATAATGTTAACTTACCGTACGCCTGAAAGTTATGATATAACTTAATGTAATTTTGTAACACTTTTATGATTGAAAAATAAGTGAAAATTACTTAATAAAGGTTGTAATATTTAATTTCGAACTTTATGTTTACATATTTGTTTATTTTTATATATGTTGTTGGACAAGTATTTTTTTTATTTAAGTAATTATTAAAAATATTAGTTAAAAAGTAAATTTACTAGTAATAATTAGTATAATGAAAAAAATAAAAGTCAAAAATGTTGTAATGATTAGAGAACATTAATTAAGATGTTTTTAATGATTTGTTAAAATATTCTAATGATTGTATCATAAATAGTGTTTAAATAGTGGGAAAATGATGTCCATTTAGAATGACTCTATATTTTACGGCATAGAAAATAAGTATATAATTTGGGTAATTGCAATCGATCGCAAAACCTTAAAGGCATCATTAATTTATTATATTTGGTTGTTAAAACTTGAAAGTGATGCAATGGATTTATATACAAATTGTGTCATTTCATATTCATATATTTCCAGCTTGCAAATAACAGCTGCCTCATTCCGTGTGCTTCTACTATAGACTGCCGCCACTAGCAACTTCCTGCTTCTTACTACCTTACCCTACTTGAAATAAAATTATGGATAACTTTCTACGTAGTAATATTTAATTTTTAGTTATACTCTGTATATTTTAACAATATTTGTTTTATCATCGTGCAAGCTAATAATTCTTTTGAACATGTTTCAAGTCTTAATTATCAGTCTTTCTATTGACCGAGAGACGATGTCCAAATCCACCCAGTGACAAGGATTTGAACTTCGAGAAAATACTTCTTTTTTTATGAACAACTAATTCACTAAGAAACTACTAGTAAGAAGGCAGTAAAAGAGAGTACAAAATATATTTTTTGGTTTATATGATCGTTTCAAATCTAAACTGTTTGTATATTATTTTCTCGGCCACTTCAACCATATAAAAAAGAGTTTTCTCCGGTTTTTAGAATCGAATGTTGTCAATACAAAAATGTAGGTGGCGGTGGATTCAAACCCCATGGATTAGTACAAAAAATTTGCACCTCTTCAACAGATTGCTTTTTGGACAAATGTTGAAGATACAGAATGCTTGGTAAGAACTTGTAAATTTTTATGGGTTTTTAACAAATACATTGATTGATTTTACAACTAATAATCATAATACGAATGTTCTTTCATATTACAACATTTTTCTGCTTTGGTATCTCACACGTTAATTCAATGGCAAGTATGTCATGTAACAAAATCACTGGTAAGAATGAAGAGAAAAAAAAAAGTGTAAGCCATACATATCTTAAATATAAAATTAATACATTTAAACATCAAACATGTTCCTATACACTATACTTTCCCAACAAAAAGAAGAAAAAAATACAATTTTCTGAATTATTTCTTAATGTCTGTTACTCCGTAAAATGATAACTTTAACCTTAGAAATTAAAAAAAACTCAAAATAAAAAATAAACCAAAAATATTACAGTATTAAAATGTAATAATTGAGGAGTTGGTGAATGGTACAGATTTCCGTATCTTTCCGTACGTGTTTTGCAAAATTCTGGGTGGTTTCGCAGGAAGCCACATATTAATTTTGGGTCCAAGTGACAGACAGATGCTTCTCACTTCAACATCTTCTATAATTCATTTTTGGAAGCTTTTCAGTCTTTCAAATTTAAACACACGTCTTTTAGGATGGTTTTATTGGATGCGTGAGACCCTCACAATTGCTTCCGTGAGCCTTTTGGTCACGAGTGACACCATTAAAAGCCTTCCAGCTCACGCGCGAGGTGATAAAAAAAGAGAGGCTAATGGTGAGCCAAGTACTTTTTGGGCATTGTGAAGAAGGTCGGGCCGATAGTATTTGTATTAATAAATAAAAAAAATTCCCCACTATCATTTTATTTACCTATAAATACTTTATAAATACCTTTTAAACTTCAACATTTTTAAACACAACTTCAAATTATATACTCTTTACTCTCATTATTATTTTTACTAACAAAATGTGTCAAAAAATACATTTTAGTTTACGTTTAAGTTTACATTTTAGTTTACATTTTTTATTTATTTATGTAGTGTTTACATTTTTAACTCCGTGTGTTTATGTTTTTAATTATTTATGTAACATTTTTAATTTATAAATAATAAAAGTTTTAGTTTTTAATAAAAAAATGGTATAATGGTGAGGGGTATTGTGATTGATAATAGTAAAGTGTGAGAGTGAGTGAGAGTAAAAAGTAGGAGATAGAAAGTTGATGTGGCGCTGATGTGTCCGGTGAGGATGTGTTTTTTTGTGTGACTAATAAACGCAGCCTTATGTTCACATTCATAGGTACATGCATGAGGAGAATCTAGCTAGTCCACTTGATCTTGACTGAGTAAGCTTAAGCTAATCTTGAGTCTTAATACAAATTTTAAGTCTTATGGAGAAGAATCCAATATAATCTCTCCAAATAAAACAGCTTTGATTCAAGATTAATTATAAAAAGTATTAAAACATACATTAGTTGATACGAATTTAGTTCAAGTACTTATATACTTGACCTTGACTTTTTTTACGTTTAGAGCTTATTTGTACTCAAACTGAATTGTGCTAGACGTTATTAGTACGTGAGTTTTTGCAGGGTGACACTTTAAATGTTGGTGTTTTAAACAATATTTCTTACTGGCATTCGTTAAGAGTTTCATGTTGCTACGTGATTTACTTTTCATGTTGACGGTAAGGCCGCTAGGAATTGGTTTTCCTTGTTCTAAGAGTTTAATATGAATATATTTCTAAATTCTAGCTTCTTTTATTCTTGAACAAATGATTCTCATTTCTAAACCATGCCTACTTATATATATTACTCCCTCCGTCCCATATTAAGTGTCCACAATGTAATCTTTTAAGTATTTTTTCATCAACTTTGACCATAAATATTTTTGTTTGTGTTATATAATATTGAACGAAAATTATACCAACGAAAAATATATTCAAAACTCTATCCATTCATATATCTTGCATCAAGTATCATATAACATAAGAAGAAATCATTAAGGTCAAAGTCGAATAAAAAAGACTGAGAAAAAGTCAAGTGGACACTTAATGTGGGACGGAGGGAGTATATGATTATACGGAGTATGTAGCCACAAGATTTAGACACACAGTAAGATCACAAGTGAAGATTAATACAGAGAAAATACAAGACATGTATTGTAAATTAAGTATCAGTCAAAGTCCTTTTATAGTTTATGATGATACATTGTTGAACCTCAATTCACTATACATATCCTTTCTTCAAGCATTATATACATGCATGTGATTAGACGCTAGCACTATCGTTAACATTTTTAAGACGATTCCAAAGAGTTCACACAACCCATATAATTTCATGTTTGCCATAAAGTGATACTTTCTTTCAACTGATGAACATGATATAAAAGAGGACTTCAATTCCTAGAAACGTACATGAAAGTGATGGAACAACAACCTCTACTATGACAACACCTTTAGGTACCAAATTTCAAGTATCTTAAAAAAGATTTGAGACTTTGTAGTACATGCTTGCATGGTCCTAGCTGATTCTAAAAATAGGAATAAATATTCCATATGTTAGAAGTCTCTACATATGTACAAGTTCAGAAAAATGTTTAACATGAAAATAAATATTCCAAGTAATTGGCGATCGATATTGTTAGGCCAAAAGGGAAAACGTGAAGAAAGACCACAAAGTTACAAATTACTTTGCATGCCACACACACATTATTGTACCATCTTGACGCTTAATTAGTTGCTGAACAAAAAGTTTTAGTTCTTCAAAGATTGTTGCTCAACCATTATAACATTTAGTTTTAAGAAAAACGCGAAATTAGAGTTTCGGGTGTACGGTTTTGGATCAAAATGGAAAATGAGCATGAATTCGATTATGAAACTTTAACAAGAGTTTATTTAGGATCATATGAACATTATAAGGGTGTATTAGCAGAAGTAGAACATTCAAAACCTGGGTTTGAGCTTCAAGAAGCAAAAATAGTGGAAATGGGTCATTTCGGGTAGTATTTCCACTCGTACGCCTTGTATCTTCACTCCAAGGCTTCAATTCTTTAGGGATTCACTTATCGACCTTATTTAATGGTCCTAGGATCATATAGGAGCAAAGGATTTATGCCTATAAGGGTTATAGAGGAGGAGGTGTGGTGCGAGTTTGAATGGAGCATAGGAGGCCCTATTTATAGTATTTTGAGACCAAGGAGGTTAAGGAAGCCATGGGTTCTGTTGTGAGACACTTGTACAAGCTACTACATGAGGTTTTGAGGCTATGGAAGGAGTTGTGGAGGTCTAAGAAACAAAAGTGATGGTGTGGAAGGTGTTGGTGGTGCCACGGCTGAAGTAGCAAAAAGGAGAGGCCATGTGCCTCTATCCTTGGCCATGAAGTGTTCCAAGCAGGTGGGTAAGCTGCTCTAGGTCATCTAGAAGGTATCCATGGTGGTATCTTGCACATGGGAGAGTTTTAAATAGGTTAAAATGGGTCATGAAAGGGTTCGGGTCTGTTTTGGGTTCGACAAGGGTTTCACGAGTTTTCAAGCTCATATTTCGTGTATAAATGATTAAGGATTGTTAATACATGTTCCTAAGGTCTGATATAAGGAGTGTCATTAGGATTTAGCAATTGGTTTGGGTTAAAACGGGTTTAAAATGGTGAAATGAGGTCGCGGGTTCCAAATGGTATGGTTTAGGGTTTTCTTGACTTTCTTTGTTTATAATTCGTGTGATTTTGATTGGGAATGATGGAATACTGATCCTAGGACTTATATAAAGGATTATCAATGAGGTTTGATCGTTGGTTTAAGTTAAAATGGGTCGAAATTGAAAGAATAAGACGTGGATTGGATTAGGGTTTATATTGGATTCGTTAGGGTTTTCTAAGCTTCAATCTTTGGTATATTGTCAAGATAATGTTAGATGATGGATTGTAAACTCATATTATGAGTTTACAATGGTTCTTGGTTGATTGTTTGGGATTGAAATGGTTAGAAATGAGTAAACGGGTCAAATGAACCAATTAGGTACATTTAGGGTTTCTTGGATTTGTTTTACGTACAAATGAAATAAGATGATGAACTAATGATGAAATAATGATTGAATAGGATTTATATGATTGTAAAATAAGTTATTACAACTTATTTGAGTGTTGGTTGAGGTTTAAAATGGATAATAATTGATAAACGGGTTATGGTTTAGTATTTTGCTCGGGTTAGGGTTTTAGACTTTTGAATTAGGGTTTTAAGTGTAAATATGTGTGTGAAGGCTTATGAATAGAATAATTAGGGTTTACACATTGTAGAATGAGTATAGTAGCTTGTACATAAGTGGTGGTGAAGAAATTGGAATGAAAACGGAGGTAAAATGGCTATTTTAGAGATCATGCTTAATGACTTGTATATTGAGCTTTTAAGGACTTGTACCTTTCTTTAGATAGAATGTATATTCATATGAGATGTTATGATACTTGTACATATGCTTTAGTAGCTTGTGCATTCACTTTAGATGTTAATCTTTCATGGAATTAGGGTTTAGAGGTATACGATAACGGTTTAAAGCCCGTTTAGATATAACGTTGCGAATGGTACATTATAGGAATAATGTACTTTGTAATAAGGATATTATGATATTGACTTGACATGTTATGATGTTTGCTTGACATATATGAAGACAAGATTGTCATAGATAGGTTGCGTGAGCTCGTCTACTTTAGTTATGTAAGTTACATTACATACTGAGATATTGACAATACAAGTAATGTAATAAAGTGAAAAATTTCCCTGTACAATTGTGATAATAGTAAAATAGGTTTTGCATTTGATGAAAATTCTTGGGTTGTTATACAACTTGTAAGGTTTTCTCCACCGAGAAGGGAGCTTGTTGACTAGTAAAGTAACTCTCGAGTTTGATACTCGAGGAGTAGAGTAGGGTGAAGAGGAGCTTCGTGACCGAACCACTATAAGTCATCGTGTCCGGTTTGCATTTCCTTTTACTTAGCTCTTTACGCTTTTATTTATATTTATCGCTTTACTTTTATATTTGCATTGTGTTCATGATTGTGTGGATAGTTGCGTATATTGTGTTAATTGTGATTATGTAGTACTTTGTAGTTAATATTGTGGTTGAGCTTGTATTGTTAAGATATGCGCTAGTTGTTGTAAATCTCTTATGGACACTTCTCATATTGCATCTCACTTGATTGGCGATTTGATACAAAAGATTTAAAGTTTTTAAACAAAAACGTATTCACCCCCTCTACGTATTCCATAATTGGTATCAGGAGCCATGTCGCTCTAGTTTAGAAAACAAAGGGTTTTTAAAATAGAGTACGACACATGTATCAAATTACCCATGAATGGGGATTAAATATGAAAAGTGTTTTGTTGCTTGATTCGTACTAGTTTTGTTGTTAAATATACCTCGTATACTAGATTGAATTAAAATATTCTCAAAAATCTTAGAAGTGTCAATATATGTCTTTCTAAGTCCTAAGAGTAGAAATGATGTCTAAAACACGAAATTTACGTGCGGGAACAACTTTTTAAAGTCCTACGTTCTACAGTTAAGTGACCAAAAGATTTTGTACAAAAAAACGTGTTTTTGGGTCACTGGTGGCGGTCTCCTAAATGTTAGGATGGCCCCCTAATATATCTGGGAGCCGTCACCTTTCCGGGGGTCGTCTGTCTGTTTCGTCAGAATTTGGCAAACTTTGAAAATTCATATAAAATCAACCGTAAGTCCGTAGAAGTCATGCCACCCGTTATTTTAAAGGTAATTGAGTCTACTTTCATTTAAATATACTTCCAAGTATTTACTCCAAACTTAAGTCAGTAAAAAATACAAAATACTACATAGAGGTCAAAACTTTATGTTTTGTTTTGACGTAAAGCTTGTAGTTTACCTTTTCTTTCAAGTTAAGCATTTCTAGTCGATGTATATTTGAAAAATGGTGTATTTATCTTTTTAAATATTCATCTTGATTAATTTTTAAAATGGGGAGGAAACTATTTTATTTTCAAATAAAATCAAGCTAAGTATACAACGTTGTATCTAATACACACAACAACGACGAATATCTTTATGTGTATGCTAGATGATTATGTGTGTTTACTTGTGTTTTAACTTTGTTAATAGATATTAATAAGTAATCATTACTATTTGTAATTGAGCTACTTATATATCTAAACACATGTTCCATGTACGCAATGTGTTTGTTACTAGTTTTTTCGAATTATGCCTAATAGGAATTACGCTAGATCTCTTGCGTTTAGTTGCGAAATTGTCTGTTCATTACATATAGGCATAGATAGCTATATTTACAAATGTTACATAAACATCTTGTAAATCATTATAAGTATAGTAACATACTTAGGAATCAGAGTTTAATAATGTGTCAAGTATGTTGGAAAATATTGTCATATGATCACACATTAAAACCCTTCACCAAAATATTTCCAATATGTTAACTCTCTTCCAACAAGATGTCGAAATCTTTTCATCGTCTTGCTTTGTTTGACCTTGGGTTGGTTAAACAAAAGAAAAGATCGTATAAATACATTAGTATTTAAATAAAAGAAAATGTATTTTTAAACTTTGCTTGTGCTTGCATTGTTTTAACACACACACACACACATAATTATATTCTTTTTACAAACATATAATATTTTACAAAAGATGTGTGTTGTATAAAAACGATTAGGAAAATCATTCATATACTCATAAAATGTCAAAAACTATGCATACTATACATAACAACAAATTGTCACTCACACAAGCAAAATATATGGCAATCTTGAAGTAAGAAATTAACTTGTCATTATTCATTAACCTCACACTTATAACTAGTCTTAGGTCTAATACTATGAAAATCTTTATTTGTTTTCTTTTAAAAGAGTGTTCGTGAGGGTCAAGAAATATTTCGAATATATATCGACTCATTATTCAAACTATGATTGATATTATTATCGGAACTAAATGACAAGTTTTCAAGTATGGACATGAAATCGGATTCTTATTTGTTTAGCTTTAAGATTATATCAAAATATAATAAGTGATACTATCTTAAACCTACATACTCAATCACACTCGATTGATATGAAAATGATGACATCCTCTTTAAAGACGATAAGAATATGCATCAGATCATAACTCACACTTGTGTAAATGATGTCATATTGAGTCTACTTGTTCAATAGTTGTGTTCCAAATATTTGGCATATATATGCATAAAATACACAATGAAGTAGGATTGACGACTTGAATGTTTTGTCTAAAATATTCAAGTAATTTACCTTGCAATGCAATTGGTAAAGTCGTCGTCTTCAAAAAGCCAAACATAAGCAAATGCACAACATATGTAACTTTTCTCAAACATTTCAAAAGCACAACTCAAAACTCAAATTCTCTTCTCATCAAAACTTTCTCTTACTTTACCAAATAAGCATAATATCTCCTCTTCACCAAATGAGAACCCTTTAACTATATAAGGTTAGGACTAGGAATAATTGAACATATTCCACAAACCATTATCTTGCTTTCTTTCAAAAAGTGATCGTAAGAGGATTTTGAATATGAAGATGATTATTATTTAAATGATATTCAATCTCGCTATTCAATCTAATTACAAAATTAGAATATGAACATGAAATCAAGATTAGAATTTATCTAGATCACGGAAATATCAATCAAATGACCATAGATATTTTTCCGAGTCTACATGTTTAACCATCCTTAGTTGTTACATGAAATCACAAAGTCGATTGTAAAACAACAAGATTAGTCATCAAATTGCAACTCACACTTGCAATGAAAATGTTTCATTGAGTATATAGTGTTCAAATGTTTGTGTTATTAGCTATGGTCAAATTATACATTCTAAACTTAACACACTCTAAGTAGGATTGACGACTTATGAATTTCCATCAGGAATCTCATCAGTACTCCAACTTGATAAACAAGACTTGGATGTTAGTTCCAAAAACTCAAACTGATAACCCTTATAACTTACATAAGCTTCTCCTAATAACCTAATGTCAACACCATCTCCCAAATAATGGGAAAATAATCATTGGCCAAAGTTTGGCACCTCCACAGATTGATGTATCCCTCATCCTAGATCCATCTTTGGTTTAGCAAGATCCTCCCTATGGCATCAAATTTAAACATCTTCCTTTTTTCAATCTATTGTTTAAAAATCCAACATACATGTAACTAAACTTTAGTTAATCAACATTATTTCTACAAAGAAACATCTACAAGATCTATTGAGGTAAATAACCTTAATTGGATTTCTTTAATAAAAGACATGCAAAGGTTCATTCTTTGAATACTCTTAATATAGATTATTACACATTGTCACTCTTAAGCATACTCCTAGATCCTAGATGACTCATTCTTTCTTATACCTACAACAACTTGCTTGCTCTCTCATTCAACCTTAGAATTCCACACATCTTGTTTAGGATTATGTAAACCAGAATTAAAGCATGTTAGTTAAGGCATATTAGGCCCTGTATGAAAAGATAATAAAAATCTTATCTTTGCTACACTGCATTAGGAAAATATAGAAATTCTATTTTATCTAACATGAGAATGACTACTGGAGAACCTATTGCAGTAGAAATTCAATTTGACCTAACGGTTGAATTGCTTCTAAGTAGGTAATGGTGGATCGTTCTTCATTGGCCCCTACAAAGAATCACTAATTCTTCTTAATGTTTAATAACTTGCGTATTTGGTTGTTTAATGCTTTGTAGCTTTCTATTTTGTAATGTATTTTTAAATTCTGTATTTTTATATTAGTTTCAGTATTGTTCCTATATTTATTGTTTTTTATTTAAATGCTTTGGTATTCTTAACGTGTTATGTATTGTAATTAATATTGAATTTTGTGATCGGGTGTCTTTCATATTGTTCCTATAATTTATGTCTTTTATTTAATAATTTTGATTTTTATAAAATAATAAACTTTCACCAATAACTATTCACAAAAAAGACCCGCCAAAAACATATCGTTACTATAAAAGCATGTTGTATCCCCCAAAACAACAACAAATCAAACACACACACCCTTACCACAAGAACCACTAATACATCACACAATTATGGTGATGATGGTGCCACA
This sequence comes from Tanacetum coccineum, assembly GCA_026074375.1. Classification (NCBI taxonomy): domain Eukaryota; kingdom Viridiplantae; phylum Streptophyta; class Magnoliopsida; order Asterales; family Asteraceae; genus Tanacetum; species Tanacetum coccineum. Next base: position 24,631 of record BQNB010062899.1, read on the forward strand.
TGAAGCTTTTGCGTGTACTTGTGGAGCCGGAGATGTAGTTCTACGAGAATCGTATTGTCACACCCCCAAACGGGGCCTGGATGGAATACACGTGTCCGGGGGCGTGACGTCATAATATACATCACACAAGATACAAAAAATGACCTCTAATGGTACGTTTGAAAATCCAACATCGTTGCATTAATTAAAATAGTTAAAGTTTGACATAAGTTTAGAGTTAATATGCGGAAACGAATAAAAGTTTTAGAAATTGACAACGATGTTTAAACAGTAGATAATAGCGTTTCTTGAATATCGGCCCAATGCATAGCGACACAAAATAGCAAGCAAAGACATCCACAGCTAAGCACCTGATAAAAATATGCTAAAACGGTCAACATAAAGTTGAGTGAATTCATAGGTTTGAATTTAATATTAAAAGTGGACCACAAGTTCACAGTACGCACGTGACAGTTATAACAGATACAACTTCACATAAAAAGAATGTATGTACATGTGCACTAAGCTCATGACACCGAAGCTCAATTTAAAAAGAAGCATTTTATATGCCAAATAGTATTACACGCCCTAAAGGTATCTGACCAAGATCACCTATTGACATTCCGACATGGTATATATCCGTTTGTTCGGGACCTCCGAATCTAGTAAACGCTACTTACCCGGATAGGGATAATTACTCCCAATAGATCTATTTATAACATTCGCGCTCACTTAACCAGTACGGTCGGTTAAGCAATTGAACTGGTTTTTTCATGATAATTCGGGCATTAGTGGTCTATTCGCTACTTAGGCAGCACGTAATCAGGAAAAGGAAACGTAAAGTAAAAGTAGTAAAACATGAGGCTATGAACTCACCTTAGCAAAATGAGCAAATGATAATCACGCAAGTAAAAGATGATATAGAAATCTAGCCGCGACCTAGAATAATAACGCGTCTCAAAAACACGGAAAGTATGCCAAGAATTGCACAATATGTTCATCACCAAAAGACATCCATGTAGTTTGCTTTAGTTTGAATTATCTAACAACGAAATAAAATCATATAGTTCTTCCGATAAGTTTCGGCGTTTAAACCAAAATACTATTTTAGAAGTGGTACTAATTTAAGAAAGGTTTTTAGTTCGGACGTTAATATCGTCCCCTACATTTGTTAAGTTTCCATAATTCAAAATGCACTAACTAGCCTTAATCACTTAACTTCTAAGTCCATTCCGCTAAATTCTTACCAAACTTACTATTTTTAGTAACTTTATCGCTTTTTCTCAAAATATGCTAACGGCGTCTTTAAATGATACTAATCAATATGTATGTGTAACTATATGTATTGATAGTGTTTAGAAAGTCCAAAAATGTCCGAAAACTCATTTTACTATTCACATAAGCACACTATTCATCCGGTTTTGTCAAAAAATGTTTCAAGTTTCATTTGGCTATAAATTGGTTGTTTTAAATCAAATTTTAATGTGCGATATATGAAAAACTATCTATTCGAAACGAGCTATTCAAAAACTACTTTTACGCCTAATAAAAACGTTTTTAGGTCGACAAAAACCCCAAAACAAATTCGGGACAACAAGCACTTTTTGCCAAAAACGCAACCAAAATCCACCCAAACTTCACAATAGTGCCTAATCTAGCCTAATCTCCATTCACAACTCATCCATAACAAAACCACACCTAAATCTAACCTAATCCCTTCATTTCTATTGTTGCAACACTCATCAACTCTCATCTCACCAAGAACATAATATTTAACTAGTAAAATAAAGTAGTATCACTATTTATGAAATCTTGTCTTTAAAATCTTTCAAAAATTAAAACAACAATATGGATGTATGTATCTTGATACATATAAGAAGAAACATCAAGAAAACCACAAAGAAAATTCAAGATACTTTACAAGAATGAAGAACAAGAACCTAATAACACAAGATCTATATCCAAAATTAAATAGATCGTGAAAAACCCCAAATAAAAAATCAACCCTAATTTGTAGATCTTGAAAAAAACCCGTAATCAAAGACAAGTACTTCAACACCTTATGTAACCTTAGAACTGAACTTGGAATGAGTGAATCTTGATAAAATTAAAAGTAATGGATTGTGTACTGTATGTATGTGAGTGCCGTAGCAAAGGAGAGCAAAAGATGGAGAGAAAACTATTTAGGCTATAAAGAAGAAAACCTAAGTTAAGATAAATGTATTATTTATGCAAGAGCTAGGTTATTAAACTTGTCAAGAAGAGTATAAGGACCAACACACACCAAAGTGTTGTTGTGTGTGTGGTACGCCAAAACTAGGTCACAAGAACCAACATGGTTCAAAATTCGATCTTGGTATTCATTATTTTACGCTCAAGCTTAGTCAATCTGGCAAATGTACAAGTCAAAGTGGTTAAGAAATGCATTTTGTCCCTTGAACTTGATGGATAAGTGTAGCATGAAATGGACTCCCGCATGTGTCACGTTCATCACCTAGCATGGGAAAGTTCAAGAAAGATGCCATTTATTTAATTTCAGACTTAAGGTGCATTGCCTTGGGTTTTTGGGGCCCCCGTTCCACCCCCCCCTTTAACGATAACAAAAAATTATAAGGGGGAGGGATATAACGAAAAATTTTCAACTAAGAATCTGAGAAGGACGATAAACTAATATTTACACGAAAAGATTTCGAGTTTCTGAGGTTCCGTTAGGTTAAAAACGCGAAAAACGCAATTTAAACAGTAAAGCGTAAAAATAAATATCGGGAGTGATCGTAAACTATGAAACACTTAGAAAAGATAAAATAACTCATATAATATCTAAACTAATGAATTTCCGATGCCAGAACGCGTCCGATGACGTTATTCAGATTTACGCGGGTTTACTTCCGGTAAACCGCCAGATTCAAACATAACGTATAAAAGTCAAAAATAATTGTCAGAAAAGTTTAAAATATTGATCTGAAAATCTCAAAGTGTGACATTCTTCCTCCGTTAAAGAAGCTTTGTCCTCAAAGCTTAAGACGTGGGTTTAGGGTTAACGAAAAGATGAGGGTACTTTTTCTTCATTTGGTCCTCACCTCCTAAAAGTTATAACCTCGGGCCCATCGTCTCAAAAAGTCATTGACTTCACTATTGAATGCGGTTTGTGCTTCAGCTGTTTTAACTTCTCGTACCATAATTTCTACTGGTTCTTCAATGAAATGATCTGTCATCAATCTGGATCTCATCAACGAATAGCTAGGGTTCGTCACAAACCTTCTCTCAGATTAGAAACAAAAAAAGTATTATGAACTCGGCTTAACTGCCTCTGGAAGTTCAAGTCAATAAGCAAGTATTCCCACTTTAGCAATAATCCTAAAAGGTCCTATATAACGAGGGTTCAGCTTCCCCCATTTTCCGAAACGTATCACCCCTTTCCATGGTGACACTTTCAACATGACCTTGTCTCCGTCCTCAAATTCTAATGGCTTACACCTCCTATCGGCATAGCTCTTCTGTCTATCTCGGACAGCTTGAATTCTCTTTTTGATATGAATGATCTTCTTAGTTTCATGAACAACTTCCGGACCAATGAGCTAAGCGTCTCCAATCTCAGCCCAACAAATAGGTGATCTACATTTTTGGCCGTAGAGAGCTTCAAACGGTGCAGCATTGATACTAGTGTGATAACTGTTGTTGTAAAAAAACTCCACCAAAGGTAGGTGTCTATCCTAACCTTTCCCAAAATCCATCACACAAGCACGCAACATGTCCCCTAAAGTCTGGATGGTTCTTTCACTTTGACCGTCAGTTTGTGGATGGTAAGCCGTACTCATATCCAATTGAGTACCTAGGGCTTTGTTCAACGATCTCCAGAAATGAGATGCAAATTTATTGTCCCGATCAGAAATGATCAAAACCGGTACTCCATGCCTCGAGACTACTTCCTTCCAGTATTGTCTCGTCAACTTCTCTATTGAGTCGGTCTCCTTCATTGGTAAGAAATGAGCAGATTTTGTGAGTCGGTCAACAATTACCCAAATTGTATCGTGTCCAGTTGATGTTTTTGGTAACTTAGTTACAAAATCTATAGTAATGTTCTCCCACTTCCATACTGGGATCACGGGTTGAACCAACAAACCAGATGGTTTTTGGTATTTGACCTTGACTTTCGCACAGGTCAAACATTTACTAACGTAGGTGGCAATCTCAGCCTTCATATTCGGCCACCAATACAACTCCTTTAAATCTTGGTACATCTTGTTCGATCCAGGATGTACTGAATACTTTGACTTATGTGACTCGTGCATAATCAACTCTCTTAAATTACCTCGACAAGGTATCCAACTTCTCCCATTCAAGCACAACGTTCCATCAGTACGCGGCTTTAGCTTCTTAATCATACCACACAGATATTTTGTTCCATAATTCTCCTCCTTTCTCGCCTCAACCTGAGCTTCTAAGATTTGCACATGGAGGTTCAGACTAATTGTCATAACCAAAGCTCAAACTCGTAGTGGCTTGATCTGTTCCTTTCAGCTCAAGGCATCCGCCACTACGTTCGCCTTCCTCGAACGATAACGTATCTCGCAGTCGTAATCACTCAACAACTCTAACCATCTACGTTGTCTCATGTTCAACTCTTTCTGATCTAGAATATGTTGCAAACTCTTATGATTAGTGAACACAACACACTTCATGCCGTACAAATAATGTCTCAACATTTTGAGAGCAAACACTGTCTTTGGAATGTCTTCTTCTCAAACTCTGAGTTGATGATAACCAGATATCAGGTCGATCTTAGAGTAGACTCTTATTATGCAATGTTTCAACAGGTTCGTTGTATTCTCAAAAGTGAGATATCGCTTCTTCACCGTCACTTGTTCAGTTCCAGGTAATCGATAACATCCAACAAAAGATCTTCTTTCTTTTTTGACAAACAAAGACCGGGCTCCCAGGGTGAGGAACTCGCGTCTCTATATAATCCCTTCGTCTGAAAATTCTAGTAATTGAGTAGTCAATTCTTGCAATTCAGACGGGTTGCAAAATCTATACTCGGAGCTCGTGCATAGGTGCATCAGCTAGGGACACAAGTCAATTTGAAATTAACTTGTCGCCGTTATTGGTGGCGGTAATCCAGGTAAGTCCTCTGGAAAGACCTCCGGAAAGTCCCGTACAGTCGGCACGTCCTTAAGTCGCTTCTCCTCTGACTCGTTCTTGATTTCCTTCTCCGTAACTTGTGCCAGAAAAATTGGGCAACCTCTCTTAATATATTTCTGAGTCTTAGTGCACGATATAATGCTCAACTTCGACTTTTCTCCTTTGCCATCTCTATCACCTTGAACAATCAAAACTTCGTCTCCAAAGGGAATTCGCACAATCTTCTCATCACAAACGATCACCGCATGATGGTTCGCTAGCCAATCCATGCCGATGATGGCGTCAAAGCTTCCAAGTTCTACCGGCATTAGGTCAATATTGAATGGGTGACCTAATAATCCTAACGTACAACCTCTAAGCACGGTATTGGTTTCAAAAATTCTTTCGTCGGCTAATTTGACAGCATAGCTAACGTTTAAAGTATCGGGGGTTATATTAAGCAAAGTACTAAATGTAGTCGATACGAAACTTCTATCGGTACCCGAATCGAATAATATGAAAGCATAATGATTGTTGAGAAGAAACGTACCCTTGACGACATTTGAATTGGGGTTAGCGTCTCCTCCACCTAGCACATATGCTTTCCCTCTCGCTTCAACAACTCCATTCTTGTTTCCAGCCTTATTTCCATGGTTTTGATCCTTCAACTTTGGGCAATCACTTCTGTAGTGTCCTTGCCTTCCACACTCGAAACAAGTTACGACCCTCTGATTCACTACTTGACCCCTCTGAGTTGAAGTAGTGGAGATTGTGACCTTACAATCCTGGGTCAAATGCCCAACCTTGTTACACTTCCCACATCTCACTGTGCATGGTCCTTCATGGTGAAGCTTACACTTGTTACAGAAAGGCAACGGTCCATTATATGATTTCTTCTCATTGTTGTCAGCCGTATAGGCTCTTGTTACATTTTGACCTCCTACATTTGGCCTTTTAAATGGTGGTTGCTGACCACAGTTGTCTCTTTGATTGACCTCCAATCTCCTTTTGCTCTCAGCATTTTTCACAGAATAACCTTTCAACTTTTGGTCCATTAAGTTGTTAGCAATCCTAACAGCATCTTGCAGTCTTGTAGGTTCAGCAGCAATTACATTCCCTTGGATGTTATCGGGGAGTCCTCCAATGAATTTCTCAACCCGATCCTCCTCCTCTGGGACCATCTTGGTGCACATCATAGTCAACTCTTGAAATCTCTGAGTATAAGCAGCCAAATCATTGTTCTTCACGGTTAAGTTCCACAGTTTAGTTTCCATTTTCTGAATCTCATTTCTAGGACAGTACACTTCAGTCATTAGCTTCATGAGCTCTCTCCATGACATGGCAAATGCAGCCTCAGTCCCAATGGTCCTCTTGTGTGAGTTCCACCAAGTTAGTGCACTGTTCAACAAGGTGCAAGTAGCATACTTAACTTGGGACTTCTCTGGGCAGTTGCTGATATGGAACACTATTTCCATCTTCTCAAACCACCTTATCAATCCGACAACTCCTTCCGTTCCCTTAAAGTTGAGTGGTTGACACTTCATGAAGTCCTAATATGTGCATTCTCTAGCAACAGGTCTATCACCTCTACCATTCTCATTTAGATTTCCATTTCTACTATTTCCATTTTTACCATTTCCATTCTTACCATCTCCATTACCGCTATTTCCATTATCGCCGTCACTACCGTTCTGCCTTTGATTCTCAGCCTCAAGAGCATTGGCGGCACGGGTCGCCTCATGAGTAGCCAACACTTCTTCCACACGTCGGTTAATGAGTTCTTTGATTGCTTCAGGGGTCATACCAGAGCGAGTGATAATCATTGTTCTATGTCACAAGACATAACGCACGATGAGATTCGATACGAGATATAGCCATTATAAATGGGAAATAGGGTTTATATAAAAAATACAATAGAACATGTTGTTAAACCACGATCTAGCCATCTAGGATACAATAACAATGATTGTAACAAACACGCAGCGGAATAATTAAGAACACAAGCATAATTCGGTTACAACCAAAATCCAAAATAGGTACATGATCCACAATTATTTCTACTGCTAACATCTAGACCTAACCATCGGTCTAGTGTCCTACATGATCATGGTGCACTAGTCTAAGGGCGAAAACCCAAACGTCTCTCAGCATATGACTTCAACCTCCTAAGTCTCCTCCGAGTATCATCACGATACCTACGAACCTGACGAAACTCCTCACGTGAAAGAGACATGTGAAGTATGTTGGGAATTCACTTTTACGTGACGACATTACAGAATTACCATAGTTTATCATAGTCACATAACGGCGAGTACTTAGAATAGGCAGACTATGTATAGTTAGAGGCGTACGGGCTAGTAACAACCCTTCTATGGCTTCCATAAGAGGGGTTTGAGTCATTAGTTTTGGTGTAGAGTCATTTGTGTCCTTCACCCATTTTCATCTAATCACAAGTCCATCTCCATCACACTACTATCTCCACACTACAAAATGGGCTATCATGTGGGTTTGACTCACCGACCACCGGATCATAGTTTACGTGAATCTACAATTGGTATCAAGAGCCATGGCTACACACTCTTGGGTCGGGTTTATCTTTATGGTCCGTTTGGTCTAGTCACACTTTCAGATCTGTCGTTGTGTTGTTCGGGTTTTTTACAGCTTATTTTAAGCTTATTTCGTATCTTATTTTTCTGTTAAAAAGGTGTTCGAATTTGTTTTTTTTATGTTACAAGAAACTGTTTATAACAGTTTTTGTTACATTTTTTATGAGTTTATTTTGGTCCTTATTTGTTTTCCAATAGTCTTAAAATAAATCAGATCTGGTCTGGTCATGTTTTTTTTTGTTGGTATCTCAAGATGACAAAATAACAAGAAGACAACAAGGACGATAGTGACAACCGAACGAGTTCAACCAAACGAGTTCAACCGATCTAGTTCAGTCTGTAAGAACCGAACGAGTTTAAGCATTCATAAACCGAACGAGTTTAATATTTGGTACAACCGAACGAGTTTCACATTTGGTACAACCGATCGAGTTCATACTTTGTTCACCGATCTAGTTAAGATTAGTTCGAACCGAATGAGTATACACCCTTGTGGACCGAACAAGTTTTATCTGTGTGAACTAAACGAGTGTACATCCTTTGAGAACCGATCGAGTAACTTTATGAACCGAACGAGTCATATGCAATGCAAACCGATCTAGTCATTTGTATTGTTGGAACCGATCTAAAATGGAAACACAACTCAACCGTGTCAACTCGGTAATTACCGAGTTGACCGGGGTCAAACTCAATGAGTCTTGGTCGAGTCAAAGGTCAAACTAAAAGAAAATGTAGAAGACAAAGGACTAACTTGATACCACAACCAATTACAACATCATCACCATCATCACAGCCTCAACATATCAATCAAATCCAAACAAACATTCCTAATCCCATCGTCACTTCATTCTCAACAAACATCTCCACAAGACTCGAAACAGAAATATTGATCTCAGTTTTTGTATTTATTTGTCATCAACAAACTTTTTCGACTAAACACAAATATCATCATCGATCTTTCAAAGGTATAAACTTTCTTTGATTTTTGAATATAAAGAAAGGAAGTTAACAAATCTGTTACCTCCTCCCTTTGTTTCGATTGACACTCAAAAAAAAATTAAAATACCTACCCGAGACCTTGTTTATACAAGATCTTGAAGCCGTTGTTCTTGTCTTTGTGTATGTTGCTCGATTAAGAATAAAGAAAGAAATCAATTTAAGTGTTGCTACGTTTTGTAGCAGATTAAAAGGATTAAGATTTCTTATGTGGAGAGATAAGGACTAATGTGGGAGGCGGATGTGAAATGGATATTAGGGTTGGTACAAGTGACCTAAGGATTAGGGAAAAAGGACGTTTTTATATCCTTTTCAATTGGTTAAGTTAAAATTGGGACTCTTATTCAAATTGTATTGAGTGGGTTGGATGGTTATTATCTTTTAGTTGGGCCATTCATTTTTTCATAGAACTCATTTTGGCAGTGTATTACTCGATCAAAATTGGTGCCGAGTATATCAACTAGAAACAAATGTGGCCTAGTATATTAATAAATGTTATTATATATGGTTAAAGGGCCTATGACCATTTTTTATTGAATCACAAGATGGGCTGAGTTTGTAGTTTGTGTATTAAATGTTTCGTATTAAAACTAAATTTGGCTTAATGATTCACTTGGGATGACTTTTTGCCATATTTAGTTGTTAATGGACACATTTGCGATTAAATGCTTACCGGTTGCATTCGTGATTTAAAATGACAAAGTGACTAGATTTGTAACGAGACCAGGATCAATTTGGATAAAGAATCATGAAACTTAAAGGCTAGATTTGGAATTAATTTTTTAAGTGACTACGGAGTTGATCGGGTATCACTTATTTGAGATTGAAGTGGCATTTTTCGAAGGTGTGTTCTTATTTTATCTTGAAGTCGGGGTTGGCTGGATGCATAACTTTCAATGATAACTTGCTCGAGCTTAATTTAAGTTGAAGACTTGGTTTATCTAGTTTCCAGCAGTCAAGGGGTGGATGGTTGATGACCTGGTTAACTATCACTTAAAGGAGTTACGTTGTAGTACTCAGTGTCACACGCTAAGACGTTGTGGATAATCGCAAGAGGTGATGAAAGTCTCATACTTTGGGTGGAGTATTGAGTACTTAGAGATTTGCTTGGAGCACAAATTCTCTACACCGTTCTTCCAACATTAGCGCAAGCTTAAGTCACAAGAACGGGAAATTTTACTTCAGTTTCAAGTTTGGTATATTCAGGTTTTCTCATACGTGGTTACTTCAAATAGCCTTCGAAACGGTTGGTAAAATGATAGCCAGAGAGAGGTTATGAGTAGAGATTTGATCAGCAATTGATTCTCACGGGTTAGATCTGAGCTAATTTATTCCTCACACAAGTTCTCAAATAAATGCGCGTCCAAGGTGTTGCTGACTCCGACATGTCGAAATCAGCAAGGGGGAAGGAGAAGATACATCCTTGAGTCTTTGCCTTTCTTGTTCTTGAAAGCTTAAATGTTGCGTCTTTCTTGAATTTTTTTAAGTTAGGCCATGCCGGGAAGACAAATGTCATAACCGCAGAGATTCTCGGGCGACTTGTCGCTGGGGATACCAATCCCGGGCGACAAGTCGCCCGGGATAAATTGAAGGGGAAAGCTCGCTAGAGATACTTTCCCTGGCGAATTTCCTGAGCGACTTGGTGGGGCCCACATATTTTTAGTCAAACGAATAAGTACCACGGTGGATGGTTATCCCGGGCGACATGTCTCCCGGGAAAGTGCTTTCGTAAAAAAACTAACCATGATGATTGATTAATTAATTAATTGGGTCTTATCCTGGCCGACATGTCGCCCGGGAGAATTTTCATATACGTTGACTTGTCAACTTTTAAAATAGCTTTTTTCATTTAGTGCCGGTTAACCCGGGTGACATGTCGCCCGAGATTAATATGTCTTTTTTTTTAGTTTTTGTTTTCCCGGGCGACATGTTGCCCGGGATTGGTCAGTAATTTTTTTTGTGTTAGTTTTCTCGGGGACATGTCGCCCGGGATACGTCTGCATTTTTTTAGCAGCCTGCACAGCAACCAATTTCCAGATTTTTTTCCAGAGTTTTTCTGGAAAAAATCTACCAAACATCAAACCTGTATAAACCAATATATACTCTATCCAAATACATCACAACTTGTACCAAAACACAGTACAATATAACGGATCAACGCATTTGATCTAATAAAGCTAAATCGTCCAAAATCCTAATAAACACAATATATGTTGGGAATTCACTTTTACGTGATGACATTACAGAATTACCCTAGTTTATCATAGTCACATACACGAGGACTAGAATAGACAACTATGTATAGTTTAGAGGCGTATGGGCTATATATACCCCTCTATGGCTTCCATAGAGGGGTTGAGTCATTAGTTTTGGTGTTGAGTCATTTTGTATCCTTCATCCATTTTCCATCTAATCACAAGTTCATCTTCATCTCACTACTCTCTCTCACTAAAATGGCTATCATGTGGTTTGACTCACCAAGACCACCGGATCTTAGTTTGCGTGAATCTTACAATTGGTATCAAGAGCCATGGCTACATACTCTTGGGTCGATTTTGTTTGTGTCC
>BQNB010062900.1:0-30000 GCA_026074375.1 Tanacetum coccineum
TTGATAAAGCCTTTGTAAAAGGATCAGCTAGATTGTTATCTGTGTGAACTTTAAGTATCCTTATTTCGCTCAGTTCAACGCACTCGCGAACATCTTCATTAGCATAATGAATTGCAGCTGAATTGTCGCAGTACATATTCAAAGGTTCATTTATCGTTGGTACTATACCAAGCCCTGAGATAAACTTCCTAATCTAAACAGCTTCTATGGCAGCTTCTGAAGCAGCTATGTATTCAGATTCTGTAGCAGACATTGCAATGGTACTTTGCTTGGAGCTCTTCCAATCCACTGCGCCTCCATTCAAAACGAAGACATATCCTGTCTGAGACTTCGTGTGCTAGGATTTCCACCATAAACCAAGAACATATCTTTAGTATTTCTTAAATACTTAAGAATGTTTTTCACAGCAGTCCAGTGAAGTTCACCTGGATTCTGTTGAAACCGGCTTGTTAAATTTTGCGCGAACGCAACATCAGGTCTTGTGCATCTAACCGCATACATAATGGATCCTACAGCCGAAGCATAAGGTACATTTTTCATACGATTCACCTCTTTAGGCGTTTGAGCACCTTCTGATTTGTTCAAGTCAAGTCTTTCTTGCATGGAAATGGTACCACGTTTGGAATTATCCATCTTATATCTCTTTAAGATCTTATCCATGTAAGCATTTTTACTAAGTACAATTAATCGCTTTGATCTATCTCTATAGATTTTGATTCCAAGAATAAATGCCGCTTCCCCTAAATCTTTCATAAAAAAACACTTTCTAAGATAATTCTTTACACTTTGTAAACTTGGAATGTGATTACCCATGATTATTATGTCATCAACATATAAGATGAGGAATGTAACATTACTCCCACTAGCCTTTTGATATACACATGGCTCATCAAGAATTTGATCAAAACCAAACCTTTTGATTTCCTCATCAAATCTTTTATTCTAGCTTCTTGATGCTTGCTTAAGACCATAAATTGATCTTTGAAGCTTGCATACTTTTCTGGGATGTTTAGGATCAACAAAACCTTCAGGTTGTACCATATAGATGTCTTCATCAAGATAACCATTTAGGAAGGCTGTTTTGACATCCATTTGCCATATCTCATAATCATAGAACGTCGCTATAGATATGAGAATCCTAACAGCTCTAATGTCAGCTACGGGTGAGAACGTTTCTTCATAATCAACCATATAGGTTTGAGTATAACCCTTTGCCACAAGACGAGCTTTATAAATGTGTACATTGCCATCCATGTCAGTCTTTTTCTTAAAAATCCACTTGCTCCCAACGGTTTTACAATTAGGAGGAAGATCGACCAAGACCCATACCATATTGTCTATCATGGATTGCATTTCCGCATTTATAGCATCGACCCACTTTTTAGATTCAGGATCTAACATAGCAGCTTTATAGTTAGCGGGTTCTCCAAGATCCCCTAAACTATGCTCCTCCACCTCTACATTTAGACATAAGCGGTTTGTAGCTCGACGTGTCCTTTCAGACCTACGAATCAGAATCTCTTCCTCTTGAGGTGGTTCAAAACCTTCAACCTCCATAGGAATTTCGCTAATGATTTCAGAAGGCGATGTATCTTCATCTTGAATTTATTTAAGATCTATGGCCCTCCCACTGACTTCTTGAGTGATGAGATTTTTCTCAAAGAACTCAGCATACCTAGCAACAACTATTTTGTTTTCAGGTGGGAAGTAAAAATAGTAACCCATCGTTTCCTTTGGGTATCCTATAAAGATACACTTAACAGATCTTTGTTGGAGTTTGTCAGACCTATCCTACTTTACAAGCGCCTCACATCCCCAAACCTTTAAGTAAGACAGATTAGGAACTTTTCCATACCATAGTTCATATGGAGTCTTATCAAGCTTCTTGGTTAGAACCATATTGAGATTACGTGTTGCAGACTCTAGAGCATAATCCCAAAAGGATAATGGCAGAGTTGTAAGATTCATCATAGATCGAACCATGTCTAACAAAGTACGATTTCTCCTTTCAGACACGCCATTATGTTGTGGTGTGTATGGAGGAGTAAGCTGCTGGACAATTCCATAAGCTTTAAGATAATCTTTAAAGTCTTGGCTTATGTATTCACCACCTCAATCTGATCAAAGAGCTTTGATTGTCTTCCCGAGTTGATTTTCCACTTCATTCTTAAACACCTTGAATGTTTCAAAGACCTCATGTTTATGTTTAAGAAGATAAACATAACCATAATGACTATAATAATCCGTGAATGTAATGAAGTAGCTAGCACTTTATTTTGACACATGTCTAAGTGGACCACACACATCAGTATGTATTATTCCAAGAAGATCAGTCGCCTTTCGAGACGATGTGGAAACGATTTCATTTTCATATTACTCGATAAATAAGATACGCATTGATTAAATGACTCACCATCTGTTAATTTTAAAAGCCCTTCATGTTGTAGCTTTTCAATATGTTTCTTACTTATACGAGCAAGACGGCAGTGCCATAGATAAGTAGAGTCCAAATTGTGTTTGGCTCTTTTAGTGCTAACATTATAAATAGAATTAACATTTGGTACAAGATTATGCATATCAATTTCATAAATACCATTGCTGGGAATAACATTAAAATAATGAACATTGTTCTTAGAAACTGAAATACCAAAATCTGTAAAACGCTGGACAAATCCATTTTCAACCAAACGGTGAACTGAAATAACACATCTAGTTATAGAAGGTGCATAATGACAATTGTCTAAACAAATCACAAAGGCCTAATAGTAAAAATAAGTCAAAAAATTTCCAATAGCTTGATCTACTTGTTTCAGCTTTTCTTTACTCTCCAAGACCATGTTTTGTTGTTACAAAATATTGAGTACCACAACTAGTGTCCTATACACCTATGATATTTAGTAGAAAGAAAATAATCTTATTTGAAGACATCTGAAGAACTGGCAGTGCCAACTTGCTTCTTCTTCTTAATCAACTCAGCAAGGTAAGCAGGACAATTCCTCTTACAATGACCCACCTCCTTGCAGTGGTGGCAGGTGTCATCCTTAGCTGGGTGCTCTTTAGCAGAAGGTTTAGGGTTTTTAGGCTTAGGGATATAAACTTGTTTATCCTTTCCCTTGCCATTAGCTTTACCCTTACCTTTAGCTTTAAGCGATTTCTTATTGGATTTCTAGATTTTACCACCTTTAATCATCATTACTTGTGGTGTTTCAGCCTTTTTAGGTAAACCTTTTGCATACTCAATGAGCATAGCATGTAGTTCACCAACTGTCTTCCCCATGTTATGCTTGTTTCAGTGAGGCCATTCAAGATTAAACCAACACTAAGCTCTTGTGGGAGCACATAACCAAGACGTTTCAGTTCCACATAATTCTTCATCTAATGACATATGGGCCAACTTGTTTTCCCTCATCCTGTTTGCAAGCATAGAAAGTTTGGATCAGGTCAAAACACTCCACTCTAGCTTGTTTCTTAAACATGGATTTAAGCTCCTGAAGCATTTTATAACGTGAGGAATTTTTGAATTGTCTTTAAAGTTCAGGAGTCATACTTCCGAGCATAAGACAAGCCACCTCAGTATGAATCATATACCGCATTCCACTGCGCAAGTACTCATAATTGGTAGGTGAAGCAGGGGAAATAGGTTGTTCAACGACAAACAATTTTCTTTTCAACTCTCAAGACTAACTTAAGTTGACGAAACCAGTCATTGAAATTGTTTCCAGAAATTTCAAACATCGACCTGAAAGCCGAATGGTTTATGTTTTAGACAGGTAGTGCCATTTACAAAACATAGTTAAAGTTCAAGAATTAGTATTTTTGATAAAACTTCTTGAAGAAAATTAACTACCCATGTTTAATAAACAATTAATTTTCTTAAGACTAGGATCATACTTGACGTACCACCACCACATCAGTTGGTCTGCTAGTGATGGTGTACTCAAAAGGTAATTGATGATCAATAATTGCCACCGGTGCAATTCATAGAACATTATGGGACTTACTTTTTACTATTAATTCTTGAGTAAGCTTGTTTCATTCCTCATCTAAGCCTCGATATCTAAGGTGGTAACTAAAATCTCATAACAATGTAAAATTACCAAAATACCCCTAATGCAAGAAAAATACATAAAAGCATGAATAAAGTTCATTTTAATTCTAGAAATTATAAAAATATAACATATGACAATTATGAAATTTATGTAAGATTAAAATACCTTATATTATATAAGAAAAATAATTAATGTTTATGCATATGTATTTATGCCGAAATTAATTACATTTAATTACTTATACATTACAATTAATATAAAATAAATATGGATAATTACAAAATAAATGTTGGCAAGTTACAAATCTGATTTAATCACTTTTGGAAGCCCAAAAATTCGGCCTAATCCCCATTATAACTCTTTTATACATTTTATTTTGTTTAAACTCTAAAAACAATATCACCGAAACCCTAAAAAAATCAAAGAGGCGGCACAAAGAATTTTTCCAGAGATAGCACGAATTTTCTAAGGTGTTTTGAAGGTCAAGGATCGTGGGAAAAATATTGGGAAGATTGTTTAAGGCTTGGTTCGATCGTGGAAATTTATTTGGTTCGAAAAACAAATTCGTGAGTCAATAATTCGAAAAATCACCAAGGATCATCAAAGGTATTTTTGTACCTCATTTTTCATCATTATAATTCATAAAATACATAGGAAAAATATTCATGCATGTTATATTGATTTTATAAATTAAAACTTGTTCGAAACCCTAATTTTTAGCTAATTATGAAATCGGCATAAACATTATTTGTACAATTGATTATATATTTTTCTAAGGTTTTTTATATCATATATGACTCAAATAAATTGTTGGAAAAATTTAGGAAGGATTCGAATAATTATTGGGGATTTTTCTTGGTTTGCCGATTTGCGAAATAAGAAAAAAGGAAAGAAAAATGATAAAATAAATTAGGGTTAGGGTTTTGCTATTTTTTTCCAGGTTTAATTAATGCTAATGAGTGGGTAATAATTGTGTTTGTGATTGGGAAAAATTTAATTAGGGTTTTGTTGATTTAATGAGTTATCCGATTTGATTTTAAACGTTTAAGGACTTGTTTTGTAATTTCTAAAACTATGGGGTCTGTTTTAGACATGTTATTATATTTATTATATTCTGTATAAAATAAGTTGGGGGGTATAAAATGTTATATTGATATTATTTTGGATTAAAATGGTTAATTACATATAATAAGTAATTAGAAATTAATTAATTAAAATAGAGGGACTGAAATTGTAAATTCTAAAAAGTGGAAGGTTTGGTCAATATTTAATGTATAAAGTTTGAATTTGTCATATTTGAATCTATAAGGACTTGTTTTGTAATTATGGATAATTAAAGATATTGTTTAAATAATTTATAAACAAAAAGGGCTAAATATGTAAATTGTGTAAATTAAGGGTTTGACTTGGTAAATATAGAAAATGGAAGGTATAATCTGATAAAATGTAAAAACTTTGAATATTTACACTTTTAACCTTGAAAATTGGTTGATTTGTATATTAAACCCTAAAAATATGGAAAGTTGTCATCATTTAAACCCTAAACTTGTAGGGTTGGACTTGTTTAACGTCCCTAAACTATTCAAAATACTTAATAGAATCTCAAATGATGAATATTACTAATTTTGGAAAGTTACTAAAAATAGAAAGTTACTAAAAATGGAAAGTTACTAAAAATAGAAAGTTACTAAAAATGGAAAGTTACTAAAAATAGAAAGTTACTAAAAATGGAAAGTTACTAAAAATAGAAAGTTACTAAAAATAGAAAGTTATCAAATATGGAAAAGTTACTAAAAATGGACAAGTTTACTAAAAAAATAGAAAGTATAACTTAAATGAATGGTTTGTAACTTCGAATTCCATTTTATTTTCTTTAGGTATCGGTCAAGTGGAGTGATTTTGATTATTCCCTGTGGGGTTTTCTTTTATTATTGGCTTTTGCTTCGGATTAAGGTAAAGATATTCTGACATTATCGTTAAGTGTTTCTCATGACATATTCCTCTCGATCTTTGATTACTTTGTGATCTGCTACCATTTGCTCTGAGCCTTTTCATCTTGTTCTCTTATATGATCTTGTTATTATGTTCTATCTGAACCCTGCTATGCTACCTGATGATATTTGAACCATATTGACATTGAAACTTTGCTATGATTCCTTTTTGCAAATGAACTTTGATATGGACTTTTCCTTGAACCCTTTCAGTTTGAGACCCAAAGCCCACTATTTGTTTCCTAGCCATGAACGGTAACCATGGCGTTGTCATTGATGCACCTTTGGCCATGGACTCATATCGTGAAGTGAGTGATTTCTCACGCCGTCCCCCCATTTGATATTATTATGCGCATTAGAGATTATTATTTGTTTAAGGTGGCGTAGGATGCATTCCTAGATTTATTTTGTATACGATGGATTAGAAATTATGATATATGTATATTTGTGACTGATGTTTGGAGTGCATCCGTCTTTCACATGTTGGAGCTCGCGTCTCCATGGTTATATGATATGATTTGTTTGGGGCTTGGTAATTGGACTTGATTCCGATTTTCTGATTCATCTTATCTTTCACTATGAATTGACTTTGATTTGGCTTCCTATATTTGTATCTTTGATCATGTCTTGTAGATTATTCTTTCATACCTTTGTATCGTATACTTTGACTTACCGTTATCTTTTGCATTCGATTATTTATATCTGTTCAATGGCTTAGTTAGCTCAGCCTCTAACTTTCTTTCCATGCTGTGGCAGGTATCTAAGCTAGGAGCTGGGGTTGCTTTCAGGCTATGAGTGCTGAGTGTGGACTTACCCTAGAGATCTTAGTTTTGATATATGAATTGTTTCTTTTCAAGACGTTCGTTATTTCGGTTATTTCGTTTGGATGTGTTTGTCCTTTGAGGACTTATGTACCTTAAGTCATGTTGACTTATTATCCTTTGGTTATTTATTTAAGACTTCCGTTGTTTATGCTTGTGTTATGATTATGTATGCTTTTGATGTCACACCATATTTGTAATACTTCTACCCTTTTGGGTTGGGGCGTTACAATTTATGGTATCAGAGCCAGGTTAATCATGACGAGGTCTTATGACCTTAGAGCTTAGGCTATGACCTGTGAGGATTGGGTAGACATTAGGTTCCTTCTGCGTAACTCTCTTCCGTAACCTATCTTGTTTTCGTTTGCTAATCGTTTTCTCGATCGTTCAGATGGTGACTACCCGTAGAAATTCGGATGACGATGTTCCTAACTTCGAGGCCATGATTACTGCTGCTGTGGCCAATGCTCTCCCTAACCTTTACGGCTGCTTGAGAAAGACAGA
This sequence comes from Tanacetum coccineum, assembly GCA_026074375.1. Classification (NCBI taxonomy): domain Eukaryota; kingdom Viridiplantae; phylum Streptophyta; class Magnoliopsida; order Asterales; family Asteraceae; genus Tanacetum; species Tanacetum coccineum. Next base: position 7,366 of record BQNB010062900.1, read on the forward strand.
TCACATGACATAGGAATGGTGCTGGGCTTCAGGTTGGTGGTGGTGGATGATGATTTACCCCATAAGATTCATGTTTGGATCAAGGTTTACATAAGTTAAAGCCGCTTGCGTTCGCGGTCTGAAGTGCCACTCCTGCGAGGCAGAAGACTGTGGATTACATATATGGAGAGTTATTTCAAGTTTTGGGTTCTGTACTCCCCGACAAACTTCAGACTCGTCTTGCTGAGTTTAACTAGAGGGTGATGCATGAGCTGTGTGGAAAGCTCATTTGCGTATCAGGTTGGAGGAGACTGCTATTTGCAATACTTGTACCTTGGGTTGCTTTCGTGAGATCTTTTTACAACAGGTATTTTTCCGGCATCTGCTGAACAGCAACGTTTGAGCGTGAGTAGGGTCGTATATGTCAGCTGGGATCGAGAGGAATATCTGGGGAGTACATGGAGGTCCCTGATTGGCTAGTTTTGTTGGGGCTACTGCTGGAGTTGCGAGAGGCATAGCTACATATTTCAAGTGGGTAGGGGCTAAGAAGTGGGTTTTGGGGAACGGATCGTTAATTCGGATTATACGAATGGTTGCGCAGGTTAGGCGGCTGCCGCTCGTATCATCGAGTTATTGCATTGAGAGTGGAAATTCCGAAAATAAGCGGGTTAGAGATGGTAATCGGATTCAGAACTGGGGACAGGGGCCAACAGGAGAACAAAGGGGTCGTTGTTGACCAGGGTCTGCATGAGTATCGGGGACGTCAGGATCGGGTTAAGTCTAAACGACAGGGAATTTTCGGGGTCTGGTTTAGAGGTTTGCTGGTTGGAATGGGATATGACCGCTATGGGTAGTGGTAACTACAACCTGCGCCAGCACAGGAATCAGTCAACTCGGGATTTTAACCAGGGTCATGCTTCAGGTTCTGCAGGTCTAGGGAGGGGTTATGAGACCTTTGCCTTCTCCACCTCTTTGTTACTACTGTGGAAGGCCTCATCCGGGTTATTTTTGTTATATGGCTTACAGGGGGATGTTTTACTTGCGGGTCTACTCAACATAATGGTGAAGGATTGTCCCAAGGGAAAGCAGAACAGAAAGCAGAGTATATGCAGCGGATTCTTGATGACTGCCTCCTACACAGGACGGGTTCTGCTACGACTCGTGATCAGGCGGCAAAGACTTCAGGTACTATTACCAGTATTCTCTACATTGATGATCGTTCTATAAAAAATGTCTTCGTTTTTATTTGATTACATGGGGTACACATCTTTTTATACTCTACACTTTTGCTAAGAAACTTAATATGACTCCTACAACATTATTGAACGTGTAAATCAATTTTGAACCCCAATGAGAACCATATGCTTATTGGACCATGAATTGTTAACTGCCCTCTAGTTTTGCTGATCGTATTCATCCTGCGAATTTCTTCCTACCCATATGCTAGCCCTTTGATGTGATTCTTGGCATGGATGGTTGGCCTTCTCATCGAGCTACATTGAATGCTATGCTAGGACTGTGATTTTTGGTAACGTTCGTCAACTGAATTTGTTTATCAGGGTTCTTGAATTCGCTTAAGTCCGTTTATGCTCATCTCTGCTTATGAAGGCACGTACCTTGATTTCTCATGGTGCCAAGGTTTTCTGGCTTCTGTTATGGGACACATCTTTGGGAGAATCCCTAAATATTGAAAATCTTTATGTTGTTTCGTTGATTTCGATGATGTTTTTCCGCATGAACTTTTGGACTTCCTTGGCTAGAGAGATTTGATTTGGCATTGAGTTACTCCCGGTGCTGAACCTAGCTCAAAGGCTCCGTATCGTTATGGACCTTTGAATTGAAGAGTTAAAGAGGAGCAGTTTACAGGAGATGTCAGAGAATGGCTTTATTTGGACCCAGTGTTTCACCTTGGGGGGCTGCACCGTCTTATTTGTTAATAAGGGAAGGATGGGAGGGCATGCGCTTGTGTTTCGATTACGCGGAACTCAACCGTATTACGATTCGGGTTAAACCGCTATCCTCTTCCGCGAAACGACGATTTGTTTGACCACTGAAAAAGGGCCAAATATTTTTCTAATATATTGATCTGGCGATCTGGTTATCACCAACTTCGTGTGAGAGAACAGGATATTTCCAAGACTGCTTTTCGTACGCGTTATGGCCACTACGAATTCTTGGTTATGCCCTTCGGTCTGACTAATGCTCCTGCCGTGTTTATGGATTTGATGAACCGTATTTTCCACGAGTAACTAACCATACCCCAGTTGAAATTGTTTCGCTCGACGACATCCTCGTTTACTCCAAGTCTGAAGAAGAGCATGAGCGACATCTACGGATTGTGTGGAGATTTTAGAACGAAGAATTGTATGGCGAAGTTTTCGGAAGTGCGGAGTTCTGGTTACAGCAAGTCGTTTTCCTTGGTCATATTGTTATCTGCAGCGGCATCATTTATGGATCATCAAAGGTTGAAGCTATCACAAAAATGGCCGAGACCTACTACTCTTTTCAATCAATTAGAGAACGTTTTCTGGGGTTGTGGTAATACCTTGTTTTTTGTTGAGGGTTTCTCCCGATTAGCTTTACCATTGTGTATACCCAAGCTGATGAGAAAGGGGTGAGCAGTTTGTGTAGACGGCATGAGCGTCTTTGAGGAGAGTTTTGAGAATTTGAAACGGAGATTGGTGTTGTCCGGATAATGACTCTTTCCCATCAGGTTCGGTGGTTTTCAGGATATACAGTGAATGCCATCGAAGAAAAGGTTTGGGTTGTGTTTTGATGACAACTATGGGAAGGTGATCACTACGCTTCAAGGCAGCTGAAGCCTTTATGAAGTTAATTATCCCAACCCATGATCTTGAGTTAGCGTGGCCGTTGGTTTTTGCATGAAGATCTGGAGACACTATCTGTTATGGTGAAGCTTGTGATATATTTACAGATCATAGAGCAGTCTAAATATACTTTTTTTCCTCAGCGAGGAACTTAACATGAGACAGCGAATGGATGGTTTGGAAACTTCTGAATAATATGACACTAACATCCAGTACCATAGGGCATGGCTAATGTGGTTGCCGACGCATTAGTCGAAAATCTGGGATGATGCTTGTTTCTAATTCCCATAAATCTTCATGAGTTTGAGCGTTTGGGATGTTTGAGCTATGTGTAGAGTTCTGGTGGCTATTGGTAGCGAGTATGAGGATAGGAGTTACCTCATACTATAGATCAAAGAAGCTCAAAGGGAAGACGGTGAGTTGTGGGCTATTGTGCAGAATGTTGAAGACGGTAAACATACCGAGTTCAGTGTTGATGATGACGGTATTGTGTGGTTTGAAGATAGGCTATGTGTTCCTAATGATCAGGCACTTCGCGAGAAAGTTATGATGGAAGCTCATAGTTCTCCATTTACTATTCATCCAGGTTCAACCAAGATGTACAGAGATTTGAAATAGTACTTTTGGTGGAATGGCAATGAAGCAATGATTGTGTCTAGTTTGTATCCAAATGTTGATGGACTTGTCAGCAGCGTAAAAATTGAACATAGAGGCTAGTGGTTTGTTACAGCCGTTGGAGCTTCCATGTGGAAATGGGATGAGATTTCTATGATTTGTTACGCTAGGTTTGCCTACTAACTCAGAAAAGACAATGATGCGGATTTGGGTGGTGTTTATCGGCTAACCAAAGTACTGCTATTTTCATTACCCTATTCGGACAGAACTATGTATTAGTAAGTTGCAGAGATTTTTCAACAGAAATGTTTTGACTGCATGGTACACGAATTCTATTCGTGTCCGACGGGTGATCCGAAGTTTACATCTCGTTTTTGGAAAGGATTATCAGAAAGCGTGGGAATGTCTTAAGTTTAGTACAGCATTTCATCCTCAAACGATGGTTCATTCAGAGAGCGACCTTCAAACTTTGGAAGATAAGATATGTTGAGGCTTGTGCTTTGGAATGGACAGGTAGCTGGGATGAATATTTGTGCTTGGTGGAGTTTGCCCTACATAATAGTTGGCTTGCTAGCATCAGAGGCAGCTCACGTTTCGAGCTTTTGTTTGGTTAGAAAATGTCAGAGCACCTATTTGCTGGGGAGTTTTGGTGAGGTTTTTGAATTTGAAGGTCTGGTGTCTCATCGAGTCATTACTAATGAGAAAGGTGGCTGTTGCTAAGGAGAAGCTGAAAGAGGCTAGATCGCGACAGAAGAGTTATGCTGATAAGCATCGACGTGACTTAGAGTTTCCAATGTTTTTTAGAGATCGTCGTATTTTCTAGAAGGTTTCGCCCATTCAGAGGAGTTTTAAACGGTTTTGGGATCAAGGGCAAGCTCAGTCCTCGATTCATCGGTCGTTTGAGATTTTGGAACGTATTAGAGTGGTTTCGTTTCGTATGGCGCTTCATCCGCCGTTATCGACGTTCACGATGTTCTTTCATGTATCTCTTTTGAGGGGTATACCATATCATCCATTGCATGGTCGCATCTTATGCCTTCTTTTGATCAGATTCAGCCTGATATGTTCTTGGTCCGAGGAAACTGATCCATTCTGGATCGGAAAGAGAGAGCTGAGAAACAAGTTATTTCCTTTTGTGAGGGAGATTCTTTGGAAGAATCACCCAGAAGCGGATTTTTTGAGGGCTACGGAGACCGAAGAGTCTATGCGAGCTAGTTATCCTCATTTCTTTGTCTAGTTCGGTATGTTTTCGTTTTGTTCTCATTCGTTTTCATTCCGGTTCATTTCAATTTTCGAGGACGGAAAATTTTTTTAGAGGGAAGAGTTGTAAAACTAAAAATCTTCAACAAAATGTTTAAATACCAAAATACCCCTAATGCCAAGGAAAAAAATACTTATAAAGCATGAATAAAATTTCATTTTATTCTAGAAATTATAAAAAATTTAACATATGACATTATGAAATTTATGTAAGTTTAAATATACCTTTATTATATAAGAAAAATAATTAAATGTTTTGCAATATGTATTTATGCCGAAAATTAATTACATTTAATTACTATACATTTAATTAAATATAAAATAAATATGGATAATTACAAAAAAAATGTTAGCACGTTTACAAATAGATTTAATCACTTTTAGCAAGCCCCAAATTCTGCCTAATTTCCCATTATAACTCTTTTATACATTTTATTTTGTTATTTTAATTAAACCCTAAAAACAAAAACACCCGAAAACCCTAAAAACAAAAGGAGGCGGCATCAGAATTTTTCAAGGGCTAGGACCATTTTTCTAAGGTGTTTTGGAGATCAAAGAAGGTGGGAAAAATAGTGGGAAGATCGTGGATTGCTTGGTTCGATCGTGGTAATTGTTTTGGGTTCGAAATACACAACCGGGTACAATAAATTCATCAAATCATCAAGGATCATCAAGGGTATTTTTGTATCTCATTTTTCATCATTCTAATCCATAATATACGTAGGAAAAATATCCATGCATGTTATATTGATCGTATGAATTAAAACAAATTAGAAACCCTAATTTCGAAATAATTAGGAAATCGGCATAATAAGATTTGTACACTTGATTTTATATTTTTCTAAGGTTGTATATATCATATGTAACTCAGATAAAATGTTGAAATAATTTAGAAGAGGTTCGAAAACTTATTTGGGATTTTTCTTGCTTGCCGAGTCGCGAATAAAGGGGAAAAAGAAAGAAAAAGGTTTAAACAAATTAGGGTTAGGGTTTTGTTAATTTTTCCAGGTTCATTTAATGCTAATGATTGGGTAATAATTGTGTTTGTGGTTGGGAAAAATCAAATTAGGGTTTTGTTGATTTATTTGATTAGCCGATTTAGATTTTAAAATATAAGGGGGTGATTTGTAATTTCTGAAACTATGAGGTCTATTTTAAACATGTTATTATAACTATTATAATCTGTATAAAATAAGTTGGGGGGTATAAAGTGTCATATTGATATTATTTTTGGATTAAAATGGTTAATTATATATAATAAGTAATTCGAAATTAATTAATTAAAATAGAGGGACTGAAATTGTAAATCCTGAAAAGTGGAAGGTTTGGTCAGTATTTAATGTATAAAATATGAAATTGTCATATTTGAATCTATAAGGACTTGTTTTGTAATTATGGATAATTAAAGATATTGTTTAGATAATTAATAAACAAAAAGGGCTAAATATGTAAATTGTGTAAATTAAGGGTTTGACTGGTAAATACAGAAAATGGAAGGTATAATCTGAATAAAATGTGAAACTTTGATATTTACCTTGAAAATTGTTGATTTTGTATATTAAACCCTAAAATATGGAAAGTTGTCATATTTAACCCTAAACTTGTAAGGTTGACATGTTAAGTCCCTAAACTATTCAAAATACTTAATAGAATCTCAAATGATGAATATTACTAAAAATGGAAAGTTACTAAAAATGGAAAGTTACTAAAAATGGAAAGTATAACTTAAATGAATGGTTTGTAATTCGAATTTATCATTTCTTTAGGTTCGGTCAAGAGGGAGTGATTTTGATATTCCTGTGGTGTTTTCTTTGATTATTGCTTTGCTTCGGAATAAGGTACCGATATTTGACCTTACGTTAAGGTTTCTCAGCATATTCCTCTCTATCTTTGATTACTTATTGTGATTTGCGACATTTGCTCCGAGACTTTTATCTTGGTTTTCTTATCCCCCGATCTGTTATTTGTTCTATTTGAACCCTGCTATCTACCTTTGATATTTGAAACCTTTGCATTAAACTTTGTATGATCCCTTTGAAATGAACTGTTTTATTTGACTATGCCTTGAACCTTAGTTTGAGACCCCGAGCCACTCTTTGTTTCTTAGCCATGAAGTTAACATGGCCGTCGGTATTGATGCACCTTTTTGCATGACTCATGTGAGGTGAGTGATTTCTCACACCATCCCCCATTTGATATTATTGCGCATTAGGAAGATTATTATTGTTTAAGGGGCGTATGGATGCATCCTAGATTTGTTTTGTATTCGATGGATTATGACATTATGATATATGTATATTTGGTGACTGATGTATGGGTGCAATCCACGTCTTTCACATTTTGGAGCTCGCGACTCCATGGTTACTATGATATGATTTGTTTGGGCTCGGTAATTGGACTTGATTTGATTTTCTGATTCATCTTACCTTACACATATTGAATTGACTTATGATTTGTCTTTACCTTTTTATTTGTTTTTCCTTTGTCATGTTGTGATATCTTTGCCACCTCTTTATCGTATCCTTTGATTTCCCGTCGATCTTTGGCGTTCGATTATATGTATTTGTTCACTGGGCTTTGTAAGCTCAGCCGCATCTCTTCTTTTCCTGGGCAGGTATCTACTAGGAGCTGGGGTTGCTTTCGGGATATGAGTGACTGAATGTGGACTTACACTAGTGCTCTTAGTTTTGATATATGATTTGTTACTTTTAGGAGACCTTCGTTATTTCGGTTATTTCGGTTTGGATATGTCTGTCTTTTAAGAATTATGTACCTTAAGTCATGTTGACTTATTTTCCTTTGGTTATTTTATTTGAGACTCGCTGTTTATGCTTTGTGTTATGATTATGGTATTCCTTTGATGTCACAACATATATGTAATATTCTTCCCTTTAGGGTCGGGGCGTTACAATTTATGGTATCAGAGCCTGGTTAATTATGACGAGGTCTTATGACCATTATGAGCTTAGGCTATGGACCTGTGTGGATTGGGTTGACATTAGGTTCCTTCTGCGTAATCTCTTCCGTAAAAATCTTGTTTTCATTTGCTTAATCGTTTTCTCGATCGTTCAGATGGTGACTACCATAGAAACCGGATGGACGATGTTCCCAACTTCGTGGCCATGGAGTACTGCTGCTGTGGCCAATTGCTCTTCCCTATCCTTACGGTGCTTTGTGAACTAGATTCACCAATGAACATCAGGGAATGGTGTTGGACCTTCAGGTGGTGGTAGTGGTGGTGATGCTATACCCCAAGGGATTCATGTTTGGATCGAAAGGTTTACTAAGTTAAAGCCGCTTGCATTTCGGTCTGCTGCCACTCCTGCCGAGGCAGAAGACTGGATTACGCATATGGAGAAGTTATTTCAAGTTTTGGGTTATCCCGACAAACTTCAAGACTCGTCTTGCTGGTTTTAACTAGTGGGTGATGCACTGAGATGGTGGGAAAGCTCATTTACTACTCAGGTTGAGGTGCATGCTTTTGCCGATTCTTGTTCTTGGTATTGCCTTTTAGTGAGATCTTTTTACAACAAGTATTTTCCGGCATCTGAACCAACAACGTTATGGAGCCGTGAGTATGGGTCGATATGTCAGCTGGATCGAGAGAATTCTGGGGAGTAACATGGAGAGGTTCACTATGATTGGCAGTTTTGTTGAGCTACTGCTGGAGACGGCCCAAAGGCAAGCTAAGACATTTTTAAGTGGGGCTAAAGAAGTGGGTTTTGGACCGAATCGTTAAAAGGATTATACGAATGTTGTGCAGGTTGCGGCTGCCGCCCGGTAAAAACATCGAGTTATTGCATGAGAGTGGAAATTCGAATAAGGAGATGATAGTGATGGTAATCGGATTCAGACACAGGGGACAGGGGCCAACAGTGGAAACAAGGGTCGTTATGACCAGGGTCAATGAGTATAGGGGTCGTCAGGACCAGAGTGTTGAGCATCGGGGTCGTCAGGATCGGGGTTATGATTCGAAATGACAGGATTTTCGGGGTCAAGATCAGAGGTTTGCTGGTAGGAATGGGAATGACCGCCAGGGTCAGGGTAACTACAACCAGCGTCACACAAGGAAGCAGTACTCGGGATTTTATCTAGGTGTCATACTTCAAGTTCTGCAAGTCAGAGGAGTCTATTGTGCTTTGCCTCTTCCACCTCTTTGTATACCTGTGGAACGCCTCATCCGGGTGTTTGTTATAAGGCTACTGGGGATGTTTACTTGCGGTCTACTCAATAATAAGGTCGAAGGGATTGTCCCCAAGGGGAAGTAGAAGCAGCCAGTTTGCCAATAGATTTTGCTAGACTACCTCTCCTATACAGGACGGGTTTATATGATCTGTTATATGTTCTATTTGAACCATGATATGCTACCTTTGATATTTGGATCCTTTGGCATTGAACCTTTGCTATGATCCTTGAAATGAACTTTTGTAGAATTTGCTTGAACTTCAGTTTGTGACCCGAGCCACTATTGTTTCTAAGCCATGAAGGTAACATGGCCGTATCATTGATGCCCTTTGCATGTCTCATGTGTGGTGAGTGTTTTCTCACACGTCCCACAGTTGATGTATATGCGGCTTTATGAAGGGCTCTATTATTTATTTAAGGGGCGTATGATGCATCCTAGATTCGTTTTGTATTCGATGGATTATGACATTATGATATATGTAATAATGGGGTGATGTTGTATGGGTGCTAATCCATGTCTTCACATTTTGGAGCTCGCGACGCCATGGTTACTTTGATATGAATTGTTTTGGGCTCGGTAATGACTTGTTTGAATTTTCTGATTTCATCCGTACCTTACATTTGTAATTGTCTTCTGATTTGTCTTACCTTATATTTGTATTCCTTTGATCTGTCTGTGATATCCTATTGCACCTTATATCGTATCCTTTGATTTCCGTTATCTTTTGCGTTCGATGATATGACTATCTGTTCACTGGGCTTTATACGCTCAGCCGCACTTTTTTTCCTGCGACAGGTATCTAAGCTAGAGCTGGGGGTTGCTTTCGGGATATGAGTGTGAAGTGGACTTACCCTCGAGATCTTATTTTGATATATGATTTGTTACTTTCGAGACCTTCATTATTTAGGTTAGTTCGTTTGGATATGTCTGTCTTTTAAGAACTTATATTTACCTTAAGTCATGTTGACTTATTTTCCTTTGGTTATTTATTTGAGACTTCTGCTGTTTATGGTTGTGTTATGATTATGTATGCCTTTGATGTCACACCATATTTGTAATACTTCTACCCTTTAGGGTCGGGGCGTTACAAAGATAAAGAGAGAGGTCTGGCCCCTTTTTTGGCTCTTCGAGACAAAATCACTCATATGAATGGTGCTAATTCCTACGTTAGTCTCGTTTGGTTTCGAGAGCCTCCCCCTCCCCGTCCCTTACTCGTCTTTTGCGTCATCCTGGAAGTTTTTTCTGTATGCCGGGGAAAATGCCTCACATTTCTACATGCATTTTTAGAAGAATTTCATTGGGTCTCTATAAAATAGAAGGAAAAGCCCGAGTGGAAACACAAACTAAAGGAGAGAGGAAAAGTCAAAAGGGGGGAAGAAGTCTAGTGCTAGTTCTTACTGAAACTTCTTGATTTTATCTAACTTTCATTTTAGAGTGGTTTCTTTGTTCTCTTATTTGGATTGAAAGAAAAAACTTCCCTTTCTTTCTCTTCTTTTTTTTCCTTCGACGAATTTCTGCTATGACCAATGGCCCCCTAGCTGAATAGGCGTAAGAAAGCTACCTGAAAAAAGGCAAGGTGCACCTTGGATTGAACTCGACGAATTGCGTTTTGCCAGATAGATTTTTTTAGAAGGATTCCCCATTGGTAATTAAAAAATAGAAAGAATAAAAATCTAAACTAAATACTAAATAAAGGCGCATACGCGGGAAGGGGGCCTTACTACTTCTTCATTCAGGGGGGGGGAGACTAGCCTCATTACTTCCCACTGGGCGAGAGGTGCACCTAACCCACCTACCCACTCATCAATCACGGTGTTCAGCTGACTTGCACTGATAGACCCCTATTGTATTAGAATTAGGCGCCCATCTTTTGACTGTTGTCAACTAATCTCTTCAATGTTAGATTCTACTCTATGTTAAAACATTTCTGTGAATGCTATTCTGATCTAAGTGGTCTTATTCTGTGTCCCGTGCTAGGAAGCATTACTCCTCTTTTCATTCCAAATTCAAGAATACGACCGATACGATTGATTGGTCTGTGCGCCTCTCTTATTACTTTTTTGTATTCCCCTGTTCTTCGGATACAATTCGATCCTTCTACGGCCAAATCTCAATTTGTGGAAAGCCTTCGATGGCTTCCTTATGAAAACATCCATTTTTATTTGGGTATAGACGGTATCTCTTTATTCTTCGTGATATTGACCACATTTCTGATCCCTATTTGCATTTTAGTGGGTTGGTCTGGTATGAGAAGTTATGGGAAAGAGTATATTACAGCATCTCTAATTCGTGAATTTCTAATGATCGCCGTGTTCCGCATGCTGGATCCTCTACTATTCTATGTTCTTCCCGAAAGCGTGCTAATCCCTATGTTGTGCGGAGCTGAGCATCTTATATTCGCTGGGATAAAGCTTTTCCTCTGCAGGGGCCTTGTGCAGTAAACCCCCTACGGGCGGTCGTCCGTCGTCGTAAAGTAGTCCCCGCGAAGCTTTCGGGAAGAGGGGTAGTCTTGTGTGTAAGCATAGCATTTCTGGTCGAACCCGCCTAACCCAACTAAGAAGAACCGAACCTGACAAACACATCTTTTTCCTTTGGGGAGGGTACTCCGAGTAGTGGGTACCTCGTAGGACCTCGACCCGCCTACTCGGGTCTTGTATGGATATGCAGGAAGGGGTGCTCCTAGGTGTGTGTAGGGGTTGTGTTTGTTCGCGAGAATGGATTCCTCGTCAAGTCAGTTTGGGGGGTGTGGACACACTTGCGCGAATTCGGGTAACGGCTACAAGGGAGAAAGAAAAAGGAAACTGTACCCGACCAGGGATGGACGTAAACTCGTAAGCTACCGAGGGTAGGGATAATCGTCCAGGTCTTATTGTGAAAGAAAAAAGCCGCCCCGCCACAGCAGGCGGGTTGCTTCCTCTGTCGTCGCCGGGGAGCTCTTGGCGAGGAGACCTTAGGATAAGTTGCTAAAACAAACGGGGGGGGGAGGATCGACCCGTTCAGTAGAATTTCAAAGAAAGACTGTTGGTAGCAGGTGGAGACATTTCTTTTGCCCCTTCAAAAAAATCGAGAATAGGGTAGGGTCCTGTTCTTAAGATTCAGATAAGAAAAAAGTTCCAAACCTTTATGCATGCACCTCCGTACAAGTGCTGCGTAGAAGTTCCGGCCAGGATGATTGGGAAAGATCAAAGCAATTTGAACCGCTCACATCATAGTAGTAGTAGCGAAAAGGCCATAAGCCGGGGGGCGGCCATAACATAAAGCTATTACTTTCACACCTCTCTCTCTTTTTAGATATCTAAAAAGAGAGAGATCCGCTGCATGAGCAACCCGACTGTGCGTTACATGTGCTCTACAGGCTGCACTTCATCTTTCTTCCCCCTTTTTCTTTTTATTTGGAAGACGGGCGTTGCATTTGGTTCGAAAGGAATGGTTTTCAGTATGTCTCCAGATAGGCCCCCCACTAGTCCGGCTAGCTAGTGAGTGGTTCTTTCGGGCGGGAAGCAGGCCGGGCCCTACGGGCGGGCATCTCCCGCAACGCAAGCAGCATTGTTCGCCACCACCCGAGAAGCAAAAGATTATAGAGTCCAGGCTGAAAATACATGCATAGATAGTGGTCTAATGACAAGGCCGACGACGGAAGCTCGGGACGGAGCCGTATGATGCGGAAGTCTCACGTACGGTTCCCTGAGAAGGGAGTGGCTACCTACTGGAGCTTCGACCAATCACCACCGGTCAATTCCGCTTTGGGGCCACCCCTTACTCTACCATTATTATAGGGGTATGGGGTTCGAGACAAAGAAAGATCAAGGCAGCATATCAGCTTTTCCTTTATACTTTACTTGGATCTGTTTTTATGCTATTAGCTATTCTGTTGATTCTTTTCCAAACAGGAACCACCGATTTACAAATTTTATTAACCACAGAATTTAGTGAGCGGCGCCAAATCTTTCTATGGATTGCTTTTTTCGCCTCTTTCGCCGTCAAAGTGCCTATGGTACCAGTTCATATTTGGTTACCCGAAGCTCATGTAGAGGCACCTACGGCAGGATCCGTCTTCTTGGCGGGAATTCTTTTAAAATTGGGAACCTATGGCTTTTTAAGATTTTCAATACCCATGTTTCCTGAAGCGACACTTTGTTTCACTCCTTTCATTTATACTTTAAGCGCGATTGCTATAATATATACTTCCTTGACCACTTTAAGACAGATCGATCTTAAGAAGATCATTGCTTACTCCTCAGTAGCTCATATGAATCTGGTGACTATTGGTATGTTTAGTCTGAACATACAGGGAATTGGAGGTAGCATTCTACTGATGTTAAGTCATGGACTGGTTTCTTCAGCCCTTTTTCTATGTGTTGGTGTTCTATATGACCGACATAAGACTCGACTTGTTAGATATTACGGAGGTTTAGTGAGCACCATGCCGAATTTCTCTACCATTTTCTTCTTTTTCACTTTGGCCAATATGAGTTTACCTGGTACTAGCAGCTTTATCGGGGAATTTCTCATCTTAGTAGGAGCTTTCCAAAGAAATAGCTTAGTAGCCACATTAGCAGCGCTTGGGATGATTTTAGGCGCGGCGTATTCCCTTTGGCTATATAATCGTGTGGTTTCTGGGAATTTAAAACCGGATTTCCTCTATAAATTCTCCGATCTAAATGGTAGAGAAGTTTTCATATTTATACCTTAACCTTTTCTTGTTGGAGTTGTTGGATGGGTGTTTACCCCAAAGTGTTCCGGACTGCAAGCATACATCCGTAATAACTTAGTGCAACATGGAAAATTTCATTGAGAGGGAATCCCAGCAAAGAAAAAGAAAAAGGGTACAACATCTTAATGTGTATTTGAGGAGAGTATTGTTGTCCTCGTGGGCTGAGGAGGGCCCACATCTAAATAAAGTCTGGAAAAAAAATTAGAAAAATAAGCGAGAACTTCTTTTTCATTTTGGCAACAAAAAGAAACATCATATAGGAATTTATTGTATTTATATTTTGGAGGGATGGTTCCACCCGACATGGGCAACTGCCAGCAATCGAGAAAGAAAGTTGCGAACAAGACAAAATGAGGATGTTTGACACCTCCGATAGTCCCGAAGCCCTCTCATGCGAATTAAATCAACTTAGTCAATGTTTTGTCCGATTTTTAACTGAAGGCAAAAAGAGCCTCATTCAATTGTCGGCACTTCGCGCGTCATATGTAAATAACCGTTCGTTAAATGCTCCTACCTTTACTTTTTCAAGGAGAAGCGGGTTAGAGAGCAGATGCGAGAAGAGCGCTACCGGCGTCAAAGGACTGAGAGGAAGAGCGAGTGAAAAGACAGGAAAGGTGAGGAAGAAAGACTATCTAAATGCCGATAGTCCAGTAGGTCCTTATAAGGCGAGTGGAAGGAAGTGACTCGACCGATAGGTTGAGGAAGTCGGGCAGGTCTGGAGGTAGTGCCTCCTAAGAGATATGATAACTGCACGCATTCAAGATCAAGGCTTTGCATCCGAGATATATTGACGAAAGCCCTTGAGGAACTGATCTATCTGGTTGCTCAATAGCCTGCCTACTTTTGATGACATTCAAAGCCTTCCAACTTTTGATGAACAGTGAGATTCAAGTAACAAGACCCCCCTTAAATAAAGTAAGGCAGCTGATCCTGATTCCTTGAGCCTTCATCTGGCCGGGCTGTCGATAGAGTAAGCTGGATGTGTCTTAGCGATCTCTTGTAACCCAGCGAAAGCGTCAAGAAAAGATGTCCTCTCAAGGCCGTCTTTCAAGCGCCTCCTTGAAAAATCACCTGGCATTCCTTCTAGTTAAACTGTCGCGGGGGTAGGGAGGTCCCTCTCAGTATCAGAACCTTTACTATCTTATCCTTACCAAAGCCTCCCCCGATTCCACTTATTTTTGGCCAGGCCATGGGTGCGGATAAAATGTGGTTTTCTCTCGCTGCTTTATTTCATTTTTGAAATATCTGTGGCCCAGTGGCTGTGGGGGGGGGTGGTGCGGGGGGATAACAGATAGGGTTGATGGGTGTGGGGGGGGCCAACCGGGGTGCGAGTAGGAGTGGGGCGTGGGGGTTGGGGCGGAAGGTGCGGTGGAGGGGCGGTGTTCGGCGGAGTTTGAGTTGGTGGAGATGGTGAGAGAGGTCTTGGGGGCGGATCTCTCGTCTCTGAGGGGGCAAAGTTATGAGGAATATAGGAATGGGGGATCAGGGAGTTCTCATCATTGTGATAAGCTAGTATCGGCGAAGAGGGAGAAGTGTTACATAAGCGCACCGTGTCTCACAACGACATTAGCTGACCTCATGCTCACAAAAAGAGGCAAGCTGCAGTGAGTGCCTGTATAGCCAACTAAACCTACCTACCAAAAGGGCTAAACCATGGCAGAAACATGCAGGCGCACAGCTACTTTCGCTACACACCAATGCGCACATTACAGCCGCACGCTGCACCCCACACCCTCGAATCTGCGCCCGCCCCACGACACCCGGCCCATCCTAGACCCACGCGATAACGAGGCCCAGTCCCAATAAAAAGCGCACCAGCCACGACTTATTAATAATATGGGAAGATAAAATACGGGGTAGAGCCGACATGTACCAAGGGGGCGTTCTAGCCACTGCCCCCATTGCGGACTCATCCCGCCCCCGCCCCTGCAACAAATCCCCACAGACACGACACCATCTGCCACCAATTGCGCTGACCAGCACGGCGTAGAACACAGAACGGAGACTCACCCGCCCCTTTCGACAGCAAATCCTGCACATGACGCGTATCACCTCATTCCCCAAAGGGATAAGCGAGAAGCCGCTTTGCAGGTGTAGACCTCACTCTACCTGCAAACAAAAATCAGCTTCTATAACCTCACTTAGGGGGTAATCAAGCCGGAAAGTGTTGCAGAAAGATCTGCCATCCCTTTTTAACAACAAAGGAGGGGCCTCCTCCTAAAAATAAAGCCTTATCCGATTGCCACAGCCCTAATCTCAAAGCAACGGCCACCCACCGATCCTCTACTCTGCTAGGTTTGCTTTGCAAACAATGCAAATCATTCTCTGGACTCATCCCCCACGTCCAGAAATGCAATCCAACACCTTTTCCTTATCCAACTCAGATGGCAATAACCGCGATTGCTGTTATAAAAATTCAACATTGAAACACCCCGTACGCAGGTAACACCCTACTCTATACCATGGTCTTCCGATTAGGATATTTAATACACATGTACGACCATCACACCATACGTTCCCTTACTTTTCACTACCCCAGCCCCACCTGATCCACCACTCCGTGGACGCTAATGTTTACCGAACTCCCAGCAACTAATGCTCATCTTTGCACTGTCCAATTCGGGGCATAGATTTCGGATACAGCCTTCCGTGACTCCTCCTCCTTTCGCTGGCGTTGGCTCACGTTGCCACACAACTAACGACTAGCGGAAACTGACCTCCTCTCCTAAGCTTCAGAACCCCCCCCCCGCGAATGTTTCCGACTTTCACATACCTTTAGAAGCTTCCCGGGCCTCTAGGCTCCACAACTTGCACGTCTTACCATCATCAGGCTGGTCTATTCAGCACTCCCCCAAGCATCATATCGTCCGTTCCTGAATCATTGGGACAGTAACGATAAAAATGCCCCACTCCTCCACAATCATAAAAGGGTTACCGGATCTCTCCCCAGTCTGCAGCAAAGCACTGCTGGCCCATCGTCGTCTCCAAACTGATGTAGCGTCTCGACGTTTCTCTTCCTTGAAGCCGTCCTGTCGCTCTCCCTTTTAAGATAATAAGTTTGTAAAAAAGGCTCAACATTTTTTGGCTTCCTAAAAATTACCCCCTGCCTAGGTTGTGGCAACTATACGACTCCTCCTGAGCTGTCTTTCGTAAAAAAAAAGCAAATTGCTTCGAGCATAGCCGGCTTCACCACTCAGCCTTCTCTCTCCTTCTTCGGCGACTTCCGCAGTCAAAACAGACCTGATCTTCACTTGAAACCATCTGAATCACACCCTTGTCAGATCCATGGCCAAGAAATAATCAAAAGTCCGAGTACCCTTTCACGTACTGCCTCTTTTCCTGCTACACAGCGCAACACTGATACTACAGGGTATTCCGAAGACCTCCAGTGATTGACTATAAACTAATTATGTCCGTCGAGGTTTTCCTGGTCAGGTAAGACTTTGATGTTATCATTTAAGTGCAGAACAATGACCTGAATTAGGATGATATTCAAAGAGCGTTACCTACTTGGTATACGTTATGGAGTCCTCGCACTGCCCAGAGTGTTGAAAGGCTCTTGAAGAAAATAGCATGGAGCGGTTGAAAGTCCTTGGTGGGTAGATCTAGAGCGTTAGATTCTTTTTTTTTTTTTTTTTTTTTTTTTTTTTTTTTTTTTTTGACATGAAGGATCTTTCTTTCAAAGGGGAATGAAATTGAAATGAAGAAAAGAAGAGGAAAAAAAAAAAGGAGGAAAAAAGAAGAGAGGAGGAAAGAGGTTACTGGAGATGTTGTCTCTTGAAAATGTAGTATTTGAGGTCTATTCCTCTATTCTATTTACCATGGTTCTAAAGCCAGACCAACAAGAGAAATTAGGTGTTAAAAAAAGACCCCAAACCCGCTTGTTTAGAGAAGAAAACACTTCCTGTCTCTGGTTTCTTGTGTTGATTGGAGTGGGAATGACATGGTGAGTTTGGGGGTGGAGAGAATGTGTTTTAGGTTTACAGTATTACATAAAGAGTGGATTTAAAAGTTATATTGGGGTGGTGCGTTCTCTCTTTCTGAGAGTCACAATCATTGATACAGTTTGGATACCAAGCTATCTTATCAATATATTTACAAAAAAGCCTTCGATGTAGTGATGAAATTGTGATACATAATCAATCTATTTGTTTTGTTCATTACTAAAGAATCCTATAAAATCTTTCTATTTATCCTTTGAATTACTCATATATCCATGAATTTCCATGTTACGCACCGAAAAACTATTCTAGTAGAAGTTCGAATCCGTCCGTTCGGATATTGATCCGTCTTTGTTTGACATGGGGTTTACGGCGTTACTGGTTTCCCGAAGAGTTAATATCTCTATTGCTAAACCCTTTCTGATTCTTACCTTGCCGTAGGACTCAGTATTGTGTTCGTACCAATCAACGGAGGCCTCCCCGACATATCCTTTGAACGTCCCTCTCAATAGCAATGCTCTTACTTCGTCCTTTCCCTTAATAAGTCATCCGCGAATACACACACAAGGCATACATATCTGAATTGGCTCCCATGTTACGACCTGACTTCGGCCATGACCATGGCCAAAGACGAGAAGATAAACATCGAGCGAGGGACTCGGAGCCTATATTAAGAAGATTAGGATTCTATCCATGTCACTCGAGCGATCTCTCTCCGTCATCCTAACCGCGTACCGTACCTCTGGGAAGCTCGCTACCTCCGTTCCTCAATATAGATGAGTTTCAGCTGAATACTATCGCATACAAATAGAGTATGTCGCGATGCCTGTCACAAGGCACATACTATTCGTCTGATCACTCGCATGTATCAGTGGGAGTTACAAACAGCACGACTAGCACCAGACTACACACACACTTACACACATAGGCTTACTCTATCGCATCGAGCTCCTTGCGTAGAGAGAGTGCGTTCAGAGAAGTGCATCATACGTGTGATAATCGGGACTCAGCGCCATATTACTCTATGATACTAAGAGGGTAGTCTTTAATGAATCACATATTCATCGCACAAGAGTAGCCAGCTTCTATGAGAGTGTCATCATCTTCTCAGCTCGGCTCAGGCATTTGACTACCGAATAAGAACAAGTACTTGATCAGTGGGCTTTCGTCTTCAATGATGATGCTCTCTGGATGCGCGATTGCGAGATCATCTTGCAATGGTGCAGGTTCTATCTAGCTCTCTCTTCTCGAGAGGCACTACCGCCAGACCTGCCCGACATCCGAGCAATCCTATAGCGTGCGAGTGTCACATTACCTCGTCGCACCTTCCTTTCCTGATTTTTTGACAGATATATAGAGTTACAAGGACATATACTCGGATCGAACATCTGCATTACGATAGTCATAGCTTCCATCTCCCCTATCGCTTCTTGAGATGCACATCGCTTCATCTCTGCTTCTTTGAGTACGAGTAGCTGGACATCTACGATTGATCTCTCAAACGGCATTCTCCTTGAAACTATTAAAGGAGAGTAGCACAAGTGGTAACGCACACGAACTGATAGGTTAGGGGGGGGGGGGGGTGCAATAACACGCGCGAAAGAGTCACTGATTTACAATTGCAATCTAAGCTCTTTTGCACGCTTCCGTACAACACAAATCGATGGCGCAAACAACGCATTGACTAAGTTATCTCTTAATCAGCATGAGCTATGGTGAGCGGCGCGAGGGCGAAGTGGTCGTTGGGCGGAAGGCGAGGACGGGAGGGCTATCGGGACAATCGCGGAGGTGTCAAACATACCTCATTTATGGTCTTTCCAACTTTCTTTCAAGATGCTGGCAGTTGCCCCCTAGTCGTGCGTGATGCCACCCCCCCAAAAAAACAAAAAAAATACACTATATTTAGCCTTTACATTTTTTTTGACCAAAATAAAACAACAGTTCTCGCTTAATTTTTCTAACACTTTTCATCTAAGTATTACAATGTGAGCACTCCTCAACCTCTAAGGGTAAAAAATTAGGGCCACAATTACACAGGGGTCACTGCGATGCTGACTCAAATACACATTAAGTATGCTTGCGCCCTTTTTCTATTCTTTGAAGACTTCTCCTCAAAGATGACGATTTTCCAGATGTTGCACGTAAGTACTTACGGATGATATGGCATGCACTCCGGAACACTTGGGTAATACACCCAACCAAACAACACCAACGAGAATGAAAAGAAAGCACAAACGAACAAGGACAGGTATAAATATGAGACACCTTCTCTACCATTTAGTGATTCGGAGAATTATGGTAGGAACCGTTTAAAATATCTCTCCAAAACCTACACGATTGATATAGCCACAAGTGGCGAATAGACGCCCGCGATCCTAAAAGGTCATCCCAAGTGCTATGCATAAGTGATGTCTACACTAATGACTCATTAGCGATTTGCGATAAGCCCTACTAAGATGAATCAATTCGGCAACCGATTAAAGCGTGCTAGTACAAGAGTAAACTCAATTTGCCAAAGTGAAAACGAAGAAGAAAATGGTAGAGAAATTCGGCATGGTGCTCACTATACTCCGTAATATCTAACAAGTCGGTCCTTATTCGGTCTATAGTAACACCAACACAGTAAAAAAGGGCTGGAAGAACACCAGACCATGACTTAACATCAGTAACACAATGCACTCTCAATTCCTTCTGTATGTTCTTCGACTAAACATATGCCTACACTCCATCACCATGATCTGGATGGGGGGTGATTAGTGGGAGGAGGGGGTTAGGCATGGGCGAGCGAGCTCTTACACAACATAAAAGAATCTGTATCTGTCTTACTCAGTGGTCCAAGAAGTAATAATAATAAGCAAATCCGCGCGCTGTCTATGACAAGTACAGCAACGTTCGAACAGGATTCGAAAACAAGTGTCACGCCTCACTGAATAGCTCCTGGTTATAGGACGCGATCATTCGAAAAGTCATAGTTCCCAATTTTTAAAAGAATTCCCGCCAAGAGTCGGACTCTGGCCGTTGGTGCACTCACACATGAGCTTCGGGAAACCAAATATGAACTGGTACCATAGGCACTTTTGACGGCGTGAAAGATGCAAAAAAGCATTCCAGCGCGAAAAAAAGTAAAGTAAGAAACAAAAAAGGTAAAACTTATGCGATATAGATTTGGCGCGCAGCTCACATAAAATTCTGTGGTTAATAAAAATTTCGTAAATCGGTGTTCCTGTTTGGTCAACAGAATCTAACAGGAATAGCTAATAGCAATAAAAACAGATCAGAGCGAAAGTGTATACAAGTAAAGCTGATAGCTGCTTGATCTTTCTTTGTCTCGCAACCCCATACCCCATAACTAATGGAGAGTAAGGGGTGGCCCCAAGCGGAATTGACCGGTGGTGTATTGTTCTAAGCTCCATAGGTAGACCAACTCCCTCTCACGGAAACCTACTGAGGACTATCCGCATCATAGCGGCTCCGTCCCGAGGCGTTCGCGTCGTCGCCTTTGTCATAGACCACGTATCTATGCATGTATTTTTCAGCCTGGAACTCTAATAATCTTTCTTGCTTCTCTGGGTGGTGGCGAACTCTAGTGACTCTGCTTGCAGTTAATTGGACGGAAGATGCCCAGCCACGAGAGGGCCCGGCCACTGCTTCCAAGCCCAGAAAGAACCACTCATCTAGTGCAACTATGCCGGACTAGTAGGGCTCGCTATCTTGGAGACATACTGAAAACTATGCCTTTCGAACCACAATGCAACGTCCCGATCTTCCAAATAAAAAGAAAAGTGATGGAAGAAAGATGGATGCAGCCTGTAAGAGCAACGGACCACATGTAACGCACAGTCGACGGCTTGCTCCAGCTAGCGGATCGCTATATTATCTAGAGAAAAGTGCAATGACGCCAGCTCGATGAAGGAAAAAGCCATGACAGTTGCGTAGGAGGAGTTATTTCTCAGCACAGATGCCTCAAAAACGTAATTAGGATCAATCGTGCTTAACATATTCATTACTGAATTACTGAAAAAAAAGAGCGGTAGGGACCTATCTCTTATCACACCTGTATTAGTAATAACCTCTCTCTAATTTTAGATATCTACAAAGACAAGAGGTTCGATGCAAAGTAAATAGCTATTATGTTATGGCCGCCCCCGCACAATTACAGGCCTTTACGCTACTACTACTGTGATGATGAGCGCGGTTCAAATGCCATTGATCTTTCCAATCATCCAGGCCAGAAACTTTAAACCATCACTTGTACGGAGGTGCATGCATAAAGGTCTCTGGAACTTACTTCTCTTAACTCAGTACTCTTACACAAACAGGACCCTACCCAATCCTCGTGCGACACCTCTGCCGAGCTCACACCCAGCCCCGCATTTCATCTTTTCTTACACTTCTGCAAGTTGGCAAAAGGAAATGTCTCCACCTGCTGCGCCAACATCGTACCGCTTCTTCGGCATATTCTGACAGATGAACGGGTCAGAACTCCCTCCCCCCCCGAGTTGTTTTAGCGCACTTAACCTAAGGTCTCCTCGGCCAAGAGCTCCCCGGCGACGACAAGGAAGCAACCCGCCTGCTGTGCGGCAGGCGCTTTTTTCTTTCACAATAAGACCGGTCGAAATATCCCTACCCTCGGAAGCTTACGAGTTTATCGCTCCACCCCTGGTCGGTATTACAGTTTCCTAGTTTCTTTCTCCCTGTGTAACAGCCTTTACCCGAATTCGCCGCAAGTGTAGATCCAGCACCCCCAATCACTGACTTGACCGCGTCGTAAACCCCTTCACGCGAACAAACACAATCCCCAACACGCGCACCTATGGAGCTACTCGCCAGTGCCTCTGCATATCCATACAAGACAACCCGAGTAGGCTGGTCCCGAGGTCCACGAGGTACCCACTACTCGAGTACCCTCCCCCAAAGGAAAAAGAAGTGTTATTGTCAGTTTCGGTTCACATCTTGCGATGGAGTTAGTGCGGTTCGATCCAGAAATGCTATCTACACACATAACTACCCCACTTCCCGAAAGCTTCGCGGGGACTACTTTAGACGACGGACTAAACCGCCCGTAGGGGTTTACTGCACACACGGCCCCTGCAGAGGAAAAGCTTTATCCCA